>OZ020267.1:23804015-23961515 GCA_963971225.1 Melieria omissa | reverse complement strand
ATTTTTGTCAAAGCAATTAAATGGCGAAGAAGACGGGGCACCTCAAGAGCTGTTTTTCATATTTTATCAGTTGATCGACGACCTTGAAGTCGTCTGTAATACCTCGGCATGTATCTCGGTAGGCGGCTCTTTTTGGCAATTTCCTTTCACACTTGAAGGTTTTGTCATTGCCTGCCAAGAGCGCACTTGCGTAATTCTTGTAGCACGCATCTGCTTCATGTGGATAGCGATAGAAGTGGACGAGTGTTTCACCAACGTAAGCTGCGAATGGAACCTAGGGCCTCTGGTATGAGAAGCCAATGCGCAATTCGCTGGTCTATCAAGGTCGGCCAGGCACCAAATTGAGGTTGTTGACCTGCAATTCATTTGCTGCAGTGTTGAGAAACTGGCGACAATCAGATACAAGGTTTGATGTTGTAGATACACCAGCAAAAGACTTGTTTGCTGCCTGGCTATCTGAGTAAATTTAAATGTTAACGATGTGTAAATACTTGTCAGAAATCCACTTCGAAGTCTGCAGTGGGCCTTAGTTCAGCCTGAAGACGCCGCTGTAGTCAGGTGGGCGATTCAGTTCACTCCTCCCTGAGTAAAAGAAGCGAATTTGTTTCATAATTTCAATGCATCTAGCAAAGATGCGGTAAGCAGAAGAAATGGAACGATTTAGATGTCGATTGAGCCCTCTTTAATAGCTTAGTTTCTGTACACTTCTCTCTGCTAAGTAGCCGAACAAATCCAAAGAAACTAAATTTTTTCCTCTCTCTTTTTGTCTTTAAAATTGCGGAAGTCACCTGTCAGGTAGTCCAGAACTTTTCCAAACAAACTGCATTGCTATAAATATATCTAAACTTGTGCGTTTATTAAATTCACATTTCATTTAACAAAAAGTTGTGGGCAATTCCAAGTATTTGTTATTTGAAAATTTGTTATTGCTTTCTCTGTAAACAAAACGCTTTCTTTTTATTTTATTTTACAAAGTAGACTTTCTATAAATTATGTCTTCATTGAATTGAAATTTCAATTTCTTTTTACTTTATTTCTTCCTGGAATTTTTTTCAACACTTTAAAATTTTCACGCAGTGACATTCTTTTCACATACATATATGTGAGTGTATATATGTATGTATGTTATGTATGCATATGCTTCCAACTTACAAAGGTAAATGTGCATTTTCCGACGAGATCAAGGCAGTTCGTTTCATTCTGTTTCATTAATATTTAAAGGGTTATTATGTTGACAAGCAAAAATTTCACTCTTCAACCAGGAAAAATTGCAATTTAAAATTCACAACACATCGCATTAATATTAAACTTGTTACTGCGTGCGGACAACGGCACATTCTCAAAATATCCACATACCAACTCCACATCGGTCAGCCACAAACACAAACACACACGCAACACACACAACACCAACAACAACGTGTAGGTGGTGAACGCGCTGAGCGAATTGCCAAAAACAAAGAACGAAAAAAACCGAAGCCAACCACATTTGAAATGTGCATAAACATTGGCCCGTAAAATGTATGCAGCGAAGCGGCAGCACATCAATCAAGGTTGGCGCAGCGTCAAGCGGGGCGGTCAAGCGTTGGGCCGGCAGCTCTCAATGGGGTCGAATGCAGGCATCTGCACATTAGTGTTGGTGTTTATGTTGTTGTTGTGTAGCTGGATATCAATGCATGTTAATTTGTTTTGCCGCAAAAATTATACCCACGCGCACTATGTATAACGGGACTCAACCGCAAAGTGCTCAATGCTCATGGCGCACGTGTTGTGCATTGAAGTGACAGCCGCCAAGTACGGACCGGTCGCTCATCTTCAAAGCGAGCGATTTGCGAGCACTTTTTCGAGAGTGAAATTTATGCGAATCCATTTCGTGCAGCCAGAAAGGCAGCTGTCGTGTTGGTGGCCCGAAAACATGCGCGCATTACGAGGACTTTAATGCGACTGAGCATAAAACTTGAATTAGTTCGGAAAGCCGGGTAATTATGCCGCCGCTATGACCAACGCTGACGCCGGCTGCGTTGTTTTCCGCTCCATTTCAAATACATTTCAAATGCCCACTGTGAGTCTAATCTATGGAGAAATGCAAATGGACATCGGATTGCGTTCGTTTTTATTGCCCACCAGCAACAAAAGCAAAACCAACAGCGACCAACAGCAACCAGAGCCTAAGCCTGGGCAGCTTTGTTGCTAATGCAAAAACTTTTTTAACTTACTTAGGCAACAGTTGGACCGTGCAAACAAAAAACATATACAGATTAAAGAAGTAGAGGACATAGAACAAATATAAATAGGACGTTCTATAAAATGGCATAAAACCAATGAATTCTTATAAAAAACAAAAAGCATTGCAAGTGGAGCCAGCGGCGCTGAAATTAATGCGCTGGCCAGCAAATTTGGCAGACTGTAAAACTTTGGTGTTGAAAATGCGAACACAAAAACTTTGTTCTACCAAAATCTGAACATGGCAGAGAACAGTTCACAACAATAAAACTTCACATGCACTCTTATCGCTTGGGGCCGCGCGGCGCCCCATCCAAGTGCGGCGGCGACAATAAACACGCACTTGTATGGCGACAGCGCATTTTGAAGCGAATAATGTCACTTTCGGTCTAGAGATGTCAATTTGAGTGTGGCGGGATTTGAAGGATTCTGAAGTTGAACGACTGAACCAAAAGTTGCTGTGTTTGTGGGATGAAACAGAGAATAATATTAGATGTGTTCACGTCATAGTGAAAACAGCGCACCAAACCGATCATAGCGAAGTCCCAAACCATGCTGCTGTCACCTCCTTTACACAACAGATGGCGCTGCAACATCGGAGGCGTCGTTCCTTAGCAGCGATAGATGGCAGTCCCATCACTTAGGACTACCAGCGGCAGGTTAATCATCTTCCCTGGCAGTAAAACGCAACCAATTAACGGTACAAGGCAATGTTCTGTGGAGGCTCTATGTTCCGGAGAGAAGTGAACCAGGAAAAAAAGTCTGTCTTCACATCATTGTCTGTCAGTTCGGTGAGCTTCAACTCTCTTAAATTGTAAAACAGACATAGAACGAATAGCCGACTTCGATAAGACAGCAGGTAAAGCACTGGTTTTTCATGCCAGAGGTCCTAGGTTCGATTCCCAGTTTGAGCTGGTAAAATATAAAGTATACAAGAATTATATGAAACAAGTGCGCTCTTGACAGACAATTGCAAAACCTCCAAGTGTGTAAGAAAATCTACGAACTATCAGACACCAATCAGATTTGGTGTTAAACTGTAGGTTTTCTCCCCTTTCCTCTGTCCATTTTATGATCACATAGGAGGCTAAGTGTGTCTCATACAGAGGCAGCCATCATAACCCACCTATCCAGTTACGTAGACTGAATACTGTTACGAAAATGAGTTCTCTATAGGCTTATCTCGTATCTCAGGATTGTGCTTGAAAATAAAACCACTTCAATTATTCAGCATAAACGCAGTCAAAAACCAGCAATCACTTTATTTACAAATTTACACTTTGCTTATCTTTACACTTGCTACTACGTATTGAACTATTGCATGTTTCCCCTTTACTTGCTCAAATCAAACTCGTCCTCTGCGCTGCATTCGGCTGCCTTTTATACTTGTCTGCTTATCGCGCCAATTGTTCTTGCACATTCCAATTGGACTTTCTCTCGAGCGTTCTCGCACATCCCATTACCATCGCGAAATTATAGCAAGTCTGCCATACTCTAAAGTGCGGGCCTAAAAGTATAAGTATGCCCGTAAAAGCATTCATGCATAGCACAGCGACAGTGAGCCTCATCGTTACAAAACTAAATGATAGAAGTCCTTAATCTCTATTAAGACACCAGTCTTTAATATAGCTTTAATACAAATTTATTTCAACAACCGATATATCAGAAAATGCCAGAAAGTAGTCAAACACCAAGCTAGGTTTTAAATACTCACAAGCCTTGTTCTTCTTTTCTGCATTGCGTCCACCAAAATGGAAACAAATTTCATATACTCAAAGTCTTTTTGTTAGTATTTAATAGACATTTCTAAATGGATTTCTGCTGATAACCTGCGCTGAAAGAAAAAATGCTGTTTATTAAACAAACCACAAAGTATTTCAAGCATTTGAGTTTTCATTTACAGTCAATCAACTTCAACAACCAACTGCAACAGTCATTATTACAGCTTACAGTCAACACTCACTAAATATGCACTCAACACAAACAGCCCAAATGTTAATGTTTATAAATAACAATTTAAAAAGTTTACTCTCAAAACTGTCTGACTTGGGTTTAGTTTCAAATTCATTTACATAAATCAAACTGTTGTAAATTTCCTAAATCCCGACATGTTTTTGAATCCGCTTTCTTAGCGCCATCGGCAACAAGCACATAAAACCCACACACATTAACGCAAACACAATGCAAAAGACAACAACTGAATTGCACCAACAACAAAACAAAGCGTACGAGAGCATAAAAAGTGAACGGGAAATGCTGCTAAATAAAGTGCAAAATTGCTAAAACGTAAATCCCGCAAGACCGCTTCGTCCGACGCACAATAAATTCTTTTTAACTTTTGTTTTTCTCTCGCTGACTTCTTTGTGGCTCAACAAACTGGTTGTCTGTGGCGCTGACACGCTGACACGCTGTCCGGCTGCTCATTGCGGCGAGCACAGATAAAAGAAAATCAATTTTTGGTGCCACATATGGCCGCCAAGGGAGCTCCGGACACACATTCCACACAACGTGCACGTGTTTATATTTACGTAGAAATGTATATATAAACCTACATATAATGTATATGGTTGTAAGTGTGTGTATGTGTGTGTTTGAACTTTAAGGAGACTGGGTCCTACGTGAGAGATTCGAATGTGTCAGTGTCACCGGGTCAAGCGGGAGTAATTGAAATTCACTGTCGGCCCAACTGTGTGAACACCAAAATGCTGCCGGCCAACAAAAGTCGAGATTGAAGCGAGCGATTTGAGGCGAAGCGTGTGCGCACTAAAGGTTTGCTCGCATTGGCCATTGTTGTTTTTACGGGGCGCAACAGTGAAGGTGAGTCCTGGCCGCATCACTTCAAATTTCCAACCAGCCCGAAAACGGAAACTCACCCCAAGGTGTTGATGATGGCCGCCTGTGCGGCTGGACATGTTGCACTGCGCTGATAACGGCATTGTGTGCGGTGCCGAGACGGAAATGTGTTGCGAAGCCGCTTTGTGCTGACCGAAACTGCAAACGATTTCCAGTAGTGACAAGAAAATCGAAGGTGAAAATGGAAATTGAATTGTTAACACAACATCTGCGCTCCTTTTTGCAGGCAATCATTGAGAAGCCTTCAAAACGATTGATTGAAGCGGCACGTATGGGACTCGGGGGAGTTGTCAATGTTGCTCTACAAATCCAAAAGCAAACAATTTAATTGCGATTGTGTTGGAGAACTACAAACGAAATGTTACGATAAGGCATTTTTGCAAATAAGTTCGTTGAAATGTTAAGAACGGGGCGTATGAGTAATATTAATTCAAGGCAGATGTAAGTACCAGCTGACGAGCTGAACGAGCTGCATTTTAATTCAATAACGGGGCGTATGAGTAATATTTATTCAAGGCAGATGTGAGTACAAGGTGAACGAGCTGAACTTGCTGAAAGTTCAAAAACGGGGCGTATGAGTAATATTTATTCAAGGCAGATGTGGAAACAAGCTGAACATTCATGTCAGATGTGAGAACAGTTGCAATTTAGGATCCAAAAATGAGCGTTTTTATTTCATTTAGGGCTTTTTGTTGCTTTAGTATAATTTGGACTTTTGTTTTACAAAAGTTTGTAGGCATTAAAAAAAACTAACTTTTTGAGGGCAATCGAAAAAATGTCGATATAAAAGATATTTTGTTTTCCATTTTGGGCCTTTTTAAGGTAAAATTTTATACACTAAATTTTAGTTGAGTGGCAACTGTGGATGTGAGAACAAGCTGAACGGGCTGAACTTGCTGAACTTGCTGAAAGTTCAAAAAACGGGGCGTATGAGTAATATTTATTCAATGCAGATGTGGTACGAGCTGAATTTTATTTCAATAACGGGGCGTATGAGTAATATTTATTTAAGGCAGATATGAGTACAAGCTGAACTTGCTGAAAGTTCAAAAAACGGGGCGTATGAGTAATATTTATTCAAGGCAGATGTGGAAACAAGCTGAACATTCAAGTCATATGTGAGCACAGTTGCCACTTTTGATACAAATGGTTCATTTGGAACAAAAATTAGCCTTTTTATGTCATTTAGGTCTTTGGTTCGCTATTGTGCAATTTGGACCTTTATTTTCTAAAGGTGCTTGTACACTAGGAAACATTTCACAAGGAAACATGTCGGAAATAGGCAAGAAACACGTTTCCCTAGTGTATAAGGCCATGAAAACTTGTTTCTGTGAAAATGGAAACAGTTTCCGGCATTGTTTCCTTGTTTCTGGGCAACGAAAATTTAAAAATGTTTCCATAGTGTACAATACTTGAAAACATCATGAGGGAAACATTTTTTCAAGTTTCCATGTGTTTCCGTGTTTCCGGTGTCAATGGAAACACGCATGGGAAACATTTCGAGTTTCCCAAAAATTTTGTTTTGAATGTTAGACAAATTTTTCAATTTCGCGTCGCATAATGACAATGGTAAATATTTTTGATGAGGAAATCCTAACCGACTTTAGCAAGAGTCAACGAGGTGCGAGCGAATTGTTTGATTGGAGCGATGGATACCAGTCCGAACTTATTTCTGCGGTGAAAAAACACCGTTCCCTTTGGGACATTTCCAGCCCTGACCTCAAGTTGCGGGAATAAGCTCTCGGTTTGGCAAGAGGTGGCAAATAAAAAAGAAAAACTTTGCATATTTTGAAGACCTTTGTTTTTAAGTAAATCATTGATAAATCGCTGTTGAAATTGGCATAAGCACATTTTTGATATTATTTCGATGCTAATGAGTATTCCGCCAAAAATGCTGCCTCAGTTGTATTGCATGATGTTTCTTCTTAAGATATTTATACACTTCGTAACTTGATTTATGAAACATCTGTACAATTTGCGCCATCGGAAGAAACGCCTTGAAATTCCATATTTTCCTACTTTTAAACCTTATTACAACGCCAATTTAGAACGCATAATATTGATTAATGTCAGAAAAGAAGGCGTAAGATGTTGTAAGTGCAACGATATAAAAATCATGTCTATAGGATTATTGGTCGGAAATTACAGTTGAAAACGTGAAAAAACTCGAGAAAAAATTGAAAAAATTACACTCCCATTTTTTACGAAAATTAGAGCTGTTACATACAAACGGATTATGGTTTTGAAAACAGCGCGGAAAAACTATTCAGATTCATGTAAAAATCTTTATGCAACAGACATGCTGTTGTCCAGTTTTATTAACTCGATTGAAGCTCTCACTCGACTTTCGACGAGTCGACATTAAAAAAAAATTAGAAAACTGGATCGAATATTCCGTGGATAGTTCTCGTAGTAATTTGGCGCATAATCCCGACGTTGAATTCAAGGTCTTGTCCACCAACGCTTTCGCTTTCTCTTTTTGCACTACACAGAGCATATACTGCTGAAAATAATTTGTTTTTTTCCGTATTTTTAGTTTTTATTTAGGTATTTGCCAATATTTTTTCACTCACCGACATACAATAACAAATTTCAAACGTTGAAATCAAGCACCACATGTTTCCAACAACATTGTACAATGACGTAGTGTACAAAGACCAGAAACATACCGGGTTGGAAACATCGGAAACATCGTAGGGGAAGAACTTGGAAACATTTCAAACTGTTTCCGGCAACGTGTTTCCCACAATTTTTATTTCTAGTGTACAAGGTACTGAAAACATGTTTCCGCACAACAAGAAACATTTATGTTTCCGATGTGTTTCCAATAGCATGTTTCTATGTGAAATGTTTCCTAGTGTACAAGCACCTTAAAAGTGTGTAAGCAATAAAAAATAATTTTTGTATCTTTTTCGATATAGAAGTTATTTTGTTTTCGTCGAAAACTAAAACTTGCCCTTTCTTTTCCATTTTTTTGGCAACTGTGGATGTGAGTAGAAGCTGAACGAGCCGAATTTGCTGCAAATTCAAAAACGGGGCGTATGAGTAATATTTATTCAAGGCAGCTGTGAGTACAAGCTGAACTAGTTTGCTGTAAATTTAAGAATGAGGCGTATGAGTAATATTTACTCAAGGCACATGCGGGTACAAGCTGAACGTTGAATGTAAGAAAAATCAATATTTAATATTAAAGGGATTGAAGAGATATTCAATGAAATTTTTATACCATCGCTGTTTTCTTCATAGTTACTTAAAGCTTAAAGGAGCGTGAATCATATACTTGCAAGAGATTTTGATGTCCTGTACACAGCTAATGCTATGTAAATCGTAGGCAATAAGCAGTTTTCATTCAAAAAAAATGTCAAGTACTTTCAATTCATACATTTATTATGCTTTTGTATTTTTAATTTCTTCAACAAGTTCAGCATTGCTAAGTAAACGTTTTCTTTTCACGCCTCTCTCCACTTGTTCCGTGCTTCGTTTCATGTGTCAGCAACATGGACATCCAGATGAGTGCTGCGCCAACATTACAAAAACAACCAAATGTCCATTATGCCCAGTGGACCACATTTTTTATTCGGGCATGTCAAATAAATTCAAATACAAATAAATTCATAAGATTAAACGGAGCTTGAATGCTTGAGAATTCAAGCATGTAATGACTTAAGTAAACTTAAGCACATTCACAAGTGCTGCGCAGCTATTTAGCTGGGTCCATCTGCGCTTGTCACTTCCAGTGACAAGTGGCACACAAGTCGAAGAAGTGGGCAAAGCAGAGCAACCAACAGTCACATATTGTGCAATATTATTGTAGCATAGGACAACATTCAAGCAGTTTCTTTACAACTTGAATAGACAAGTGTTATGCGCTCGCACTACTTGAATGCCAAATCGACTGCCAGCCATACAGCAAGTCGTACGGCGGTGTTGTTGTAAGCAACGCCCAATCAACCAGACCTGCCATAGAGAATCAACACCTCTGGCCCCGGCACGCAATTTGCTGCAGCTCGAGCGCCGCTCATAAATTTTCTATCTCATAAATTCTCAGCACATCGTGCTGCGCTTACCCCATCAAGTGTTGATCCTTGTAACTGCACTAATTAATTTCGCACCTGTACCCAACCACAGCGCCTTCGTCCCATTCCTATGTTTGTATGTATGTATTCGCATGTGTGTGCATGTGGAGGGCCCATTCTATCCAGAAGCCCATTAGCGTCTGCGGAGCACCCAACCTTCCTTCGTCAGCATCAAGAAACATCAAAGAGAAAAATCAAAACACAAGAACGAGTATTCGTACACAATTCAATTGCAAGTGAGTTGAATGAATAATGAGGCACTTTGACACGGCGTCAAAATGGCATTGCCGCAATGATTAATCGTTAAACGATTATGTGGCGCGACACGCTTGCCGTCAATTACATTGGCGACTGCATGCAGCCAGCCACATGCGCGGCGCATTAAAAGCTTTGACGCGCAATCACGTTGTAATTACGATATTTAATATTGTAGCGACAAGAATTTTACTTTTCATCCAATATGACAACAAACAAAATACTCACACACACACATACACACATATGCACAGTGCCCACAAGCTTGTATGCATGTTGGGCGGAATATTTAATGGACGCGAATCCAACGTCACTGGCGTCGAAAATTTGGCAAATTTCTGTTATGATTTAAAGACACTTTTAAATTTTCAGCAAAACTAAATTAAATTTTCCAAATATTTTCAAACATTTTCAAATTGTTTTCAACTATTTCATTTTGCTTCTTTGCCACTCAACTTCAAAAGCGAATTCCACATTGATTAAAGCAAATTATATTTCTAAATTCCTGCTTTCATCCCCGCCGCACAACTTTTATTACACGCCGCCCCGAAATTCCCTACAAACTTGTGGAAAAGTTAATTAAACTTGTGTTGATGCAATTTTAATGCGAAAAACGCATGAAAACATTTTAATCTTTTTGTAGCCGCAAGTAATATGAAAAGCTCAGCTGGCATAGTTTTGACATTCACAAAAACGCTCATTTTTTTGAGGTGCTCCACTTAATGGCTGAACTTTTTCAGCATTTCCAATTGCATTCCGGACAGCGGACCTGCAACATGACACGACGCACTGCCAGCAACAATTCGAACCAAATAAAAAACCACCGACATGTTTGAGTGTTTTTGTGTTGCAGCTAAATAAAGAATGTTCTGCATTGCACTGTGTGTCAAAGCGATTCAAATGGTGCTGAAATGAAGCATTAACAAAGACAATAATTTAAAAACATTTTATGTTGCGAAAATAAAATATAAAAAAATCATAAGACAATCGTTTTTTCCTGGTCTTGTAAAAAAATAAAAAATTTCATTTAATTAAAAAAAACTGTTTATGCACATAACCTACGTATTTACAAAATTAATTATTATTATTACAAATACAAGGTTACAAGAATATTTTGTGTTTTAACATACTTACTTTTCAAGGAAATTCTATATAAATTTTCAAGGACATAAAGGATTAAAATTTTCAAAGGACCTTTTTCGTATCCTTTTTTTACAAATAGTTAAAAAATTAATTTTATTTACATTCTTGAGCATTTCCTCTTTCATTTGGTATACATATTGCCATATTTTAACGAGGTTAAGTATTTTTTATATTTTTTTTATATTTTATCGCCTTCAAAATTTTAAGGATGTAAAAATGAAAAACTGAGTACGCAGTATTACTATGTTTGGTCTCAAGTTTCACCCCGATATAGATTTTTTCCGGTGTGAAAAATTTTTTTAATTTTTGTCGCACGGTGTAATCACACAAAATGTGTATGCAAGCTTGAAATAAAATGTATATTTTAAATTTAAAAAAGTCAATGCATTACTTATGTGATGGGTCCAACAGACGGCAGAATAGAGAGGAAACACCTTCGCTCCGTGGTTGGACTAATCACGGAACACAATCCATGAGGCTTTCTTTAGCCACTTCAAGGATTCAACCTGTGTATGCTGTCTGGATACGGTAGACAGTACGGAATATTTTTTGGGTGCCTGTCCACGCTTAGATAAGATCTCCCGTGAATGTTATCATTTGGCATTATCGAGGAATCAACCTCATGGAGATAGACAGTACCCAGCAAACAATTTCTCTATATAAATTATTAGCAAACAATTTTCGAAAAAATCTCGATAATGCTTGAATTTGTTGTCAATTTTTTTTTTTATTTTTCTCGTTCTCGATATCAATTCAGACACTTAAGTAATACTCGAAAACGAAAAATAAAAAACTCGCCTTAACTGTACCGTTTCTATATACTTTCGATATCGTTTGGTTTGCTGGTAAGGGCTAAAGAGCTGCACAAAAGCTTCTATTGGGCACACTTCCCTACTGCACAGTACTGTCAAGTACTATACTTCAGTGTCGCGTGACAGCAAATTCAAATGCTCAACAGTTCTATTCTGCAACAAAGCAAGCACTGCATCATTCGAAAACCTTTTCGCTACAGCAGCGACAGTGCTTGTGTTCTATTGTGAAGCAAAACATCAAAACAGAAAGGTATAATAAGGTTAAGTAGCGGTAAATCACAGCAAGCACACCGAGTGAAGTAGAACTTCTACTTCACACCGAGTGAAGCAGAACTTCTACTTCACACCGAGTGAAACAGAACTTCTACTTCACACCGAGTGAAACATACTTAAATAAATATCGAAAAAACATGTTTTAAACCTGGGTTTGCAGCCCAGATTCCATACAAAATACCAAAAAAAAAACATCAGCTACTCCAAACGTGCAAAACAAAACACTGTATGCTTGAAAATGTTCTACTTCAGTGGTTCACTTCAGTCTTGTTCTACTTCAGTGTTGTTCTAAATACTTCCGTATTGATCCACTGCAGTATTGTTCTACTTCAGTGTTGTTCTAATTCAGTGTTGTTTTACTTCCGTGTTGTTCCACTGCAGTATTGTTCTACTTCAGTGTTGTTCCACTGCAGTATTGTTCTACTTCAGTGTTGTTCTACTTCCGTGTTGTTCCACTGCAGTATTGTTCTACTTCAGTGTTGTTCCACCGCAGTATTGTTCTACTTCAGTGTTGTTCTACTTCAGTGTTGTCCTATACTTCAAGGTGCTAGAAGTTCTATTGGCGTTTCGTACAGTATTCGTATGAATATCAAAAGCTTTCTTCACTGCTGTGTTTTGTAGTGAAAGTGAAGTGTTTTGTAGTGAAAGTGAAGAAGAGCCACAGTATTTAAAAGCACAGCTATGGCTTGCAAGTCATTTTTATAGTGCTTGTGCCGCTCTTTAGTACCTACAGAACATTTTCTCTGTGCGTGTCTCGCCTTCACTAGAACGAGACTGTCATGGGAATAGATGTCATGGGCACAGAATTTTCTCTTACTCTGAACAACCTTCTGAGATTCATTAAGTAATCAATGAAATTTCCTAAATCCATTCTCGTTAAACCTTATTTCAGTCTCTCGCCACTGTCTTTCCCATTTCATTACCTCTTACTGAGCCTTAAGTACAATGGACCATTTTGCGTGAGTGAAATTACTTCCACAAATAAAATTTAGCGCTTCTGCTCCATATCGACTATATACTTATGTATATTTTTCTATCTATATACTATACTATTATCTTCATTGTTTTATTCAATATTCGATTTAATCTCAATTGCTCATAACAGCTCATTACGTAGTATCGACTTTCTCTTTTCCATTTGCTCCATTTGGTAGCAACACGCTTCAGCAGTGCCCTCCCCTCTTTACAAAAACGCTGTTCTTAAAACTTTGTCTATGGGGCTTTAGGTTTTAAAGCATTCAACTGACATTGCAAACGAGCACACACACACAACACACATAAAAAAAAATACTAAGCAAGTGTCTGCGTTGAGGCATTTTTTGGCTTCCACTTAGTTCAACGTTAACAACACAGCCGCAGGCACACACGTACACACATTTATACTTTTTTGTAAACGTAAATGTGTATAAAAGGTCTTCAACGGCAAACAGCCAAATGTGTGCGTGTGTGTGTGTGTGGGCGCCCAATTTAACGCATTTCGCAACCAAATATTTTAAACTATAAATCAGACATTTTTGTGGCAACGTCTGTGGCATCTTTGTGCTCGGTACAAACTCAACGTTTGCTACGGTAAGCTGTCGCATATAATTAGAGCAACGGGGCGCATGTGTACTGAGACACCGATGTCTGTGTGTGTGTGTGTGTGGTAATTATTTTAAATTTAAGCAGCATTGCTGAGCGCCTGGAATGTTTGCGTGGCCGGAAATATGCCACGCATTATTGGCACCTGTGCGCAAATATTTGCCATCGTTGGCAGCGTCTTTTCCAACGCGCATATTTGCGCACGCAGTCTTTTGCTGCCAGTGCTCAGAAGCGGCCATTTTCGTGCATTAACTGCCAGCATGGAGCTTTTGCTGATGCTTGCTTACGTTCACTCCAACGCTGACGACTGATAACTGTCCAGCAAGCGAACGTTGAAATGCCAACCAACACCAGCAAAACACCCAACAGGATGCGATGGAGCAATGGAAGCGGCAGCGTTGGAGAAAAAGTACAAGGACACTTTGGTTGTGTTGTGTTTTGCCCGGCGGGCATAATAACCGTAATAATGCAAACATCATCACAACAAGGTTAAATTAGGTCAAAGGCAGACAGCGGCAGCCAGAGCTACGGCCGCCTCTGTGCAGAAGGTGCACACTGCGTGGAAGGAAGACACAGGACACGTTAGACAAACAAACCGTATGGTGGAGCTGAGCGGAAGCCTAAGAGGCTCAGCCCACAAACACATTAAGCAACGCAAGAAAAAAAGTGAATTTTTATTTCAGACTCTAAAAGTGGACAACGGTGCGTATGCGGAACTCGTATTTGAAGCAGAATGATCCCAAAACAAATGACGGCTCACTGAAAATGATCAAAATAAATAATAACAAACACAAATAAAAAAATATAAGTACTTAAAAATTAGGGACACTACAAATGTGGCTTTTATGCTCAAATATTTTATGGTTTAGTAAAATACTTCATGCGACATTACTGCGAACAATGTGAACAAACAAACAAAAACAAATAAAGAAAATCATAAATAGCAAGAAAATTTGTATGTAAAGAGAGTAGAAGAAATTTGTTTAAGTTCATGTTAAACTTTTCACATCATTCTTGTGTTCTGAGAAGAGCATCTCATGTCTGTCACTGAAGACAGGCTGTCTCTGACCCATGACGACAATGACGTCATTGGGCTCATCACTATGGATGATGAAGCGTGTATGCATGAATATGACATGGAAACAAGTCCATAAGCCGTGGAGTGACGTTGCCACATGAGCAAAGCCCCAAACCAGATCAAAGTCTCACAATAAATAAAGGTGATGAATTACTTTCACCTGACCACCATTTCTATAAAAGTGGCATTTGGCTCACAGGTTTGGCCACATCGATCACTCGTGCTTACTTGCATCTACCAAAATGTGAAAAAAAGTTAACAAAATCATTTAATACAAAAAATTACAATTCGCTGACAGCTTGAAAAATTGTCTACGACAGCCGTTTATTGTGTAATGGCTTGCTGCCCATTAGTGGAACGAGGCCAAAACGCTGTAAACATTGCGCACTGGGTGTGGGCAATTAAAAGTCGCTTAATTATGGTTTTGGCGTAGCATTTTGCCAGTTTTGTGTGTTCACTTTCTGCTAAATGGGCCCCCGATGGCTGAAATTGCATGAAATGCCAGTTCTGAGGTTTCGCTAATGTCTGCTCATAAATTCAAGTAGCAAGCAGACATCAGCAAAAGTTGCTGGCAATCAGCGTTGCCAAGCAGTACGAAAAAACGAATTAAGGATTAAAAGCTTAAAGGATTTTGTTTTTTAATTTTTGGCAAAAGTAGCAAAAGTTCAAAATAAAATAAAATATCTCAAATGCTGACGCGTTTTAAATTTAATAAAAATTGAGCGAATGAAAGTTGGTAATGCGAAATGTTTTTTTTTATATGAGTCATTCTCTGGCTACAATTTTACTAACTAGTGTCACCCTGCATCGCTGGGTGTCCCGGTTCCGACGCCTTTGGAAGTTGTTAAGACGGGCTGCTATCTCCACTGTCTCAATCTTGCCAATCGGAGGTGGAAGTCGCTGACTTCCTGTCGTACCTCGCGGACGATGTGGCCCTCCTACAATGAGCGGAGATCCCGCAAGCTTATGCACAAATCTCGCACGGACATCGCTAGGCTTACGGCGGTCATCACTGGCCTCTGGACCATAGGTCCACATGCGGAGAGGCTAAGCATCCCTTCAATACCCACTGTAGGAGCTGTGGGAATTTAGAGGAGAAAGAAACACCTAACATAATCACTTCCTCTGTCGCTGCCCAGCTTTGGCAAGGGCAAAATTTAAGTCTCTTGGAAAAACTTCCGTACTTGTTCGACCGATTGCTCGACAGTAAGTCTGGGGAACCTTCCTTGATACCTGTGGATTTATTCAAACGACTAACCAGGCTTAGTTTCGGTGAGCATGTGGTATCAAAGCGGCGTCTATTTGCTAATTGTGACTTGCAGGGGGACAACTGTGAGTCAGCCACTTCAACCAACCAACCAACCAGTGTCACCCTTCAGGATGAAATGAAATTATTAATTATGATTTTACCGACTCCGGTTATTCTTGTGATCATGTGGGAGACCATGCAGAAACCCCTTTGGGTTCATCAGGATAAAACACCAAACAGATTCGAAACCTCCTTAAGCCAATCGACGAACTTATTTAACCCTTATGCGTGTGATGGGGTACCCGGGTACCCAAATACTTTTGATACTAAAATTTTATATATGTACTTGCGGATAACCTAAAAAGGTGAAATTTCATGACAACTCCCAAAATGGTGTTATGTCTTTATTTTCGAGAGTTTGATTCCATTTAGTTGCTGAGGTACCCGGGTAACCCAACACACATGGCAAAAACGGTAAAATGTCTTACAGTGCAAACAAAAAGTAAGAAATTTTCATACAATTTGTACTGGAGTACCCCATCACATGGGTAAGAGTGTTATTTTTTAGCACACACACTAGGGTTAAAGAAATTTAAGGCGCAAGAAGTTGCAAGTCTGGTCAATAGAGATGGGAGGGGAGGCAATAATTGGGTACAATGGACTGCAATCTCTACATGCCTCTTGTTTGTCCTGACTGACTAATTCATCATCGTCCAATTTAATCTGTAGGCACATCTTGAAAAGTGAACCTCCGCTAAGATGGATTTTTTGGAAATTCAAGGTCTAAAAGGGCAAAACATGGGTGAAGGTGTTGTATGAAAAAATTTTAAATTTGTTGAAAATACTTTAATTAAAAAATTGTTCGACAAGTATTTTTTATTTTTTCGAAAATCAAAATTAAACGGTCAACAATGGGTTTAAGTGTGTACACGGGAAGACTAAAACAAAACCATGAACCGATGGGACTATTTACCTCAAAGTTGGTGAAAACTCTTGAAATCAGAAATAATTTGACACGTGTTTCTCATTTTGTTTGAAAATCAAAACTTAAACAGGTGAACCAAGAGCTAAAATTTTATTTGAAGAAACAGGATTTTTTACGCCTTTTGACTTCAAACTTGGTGAAAGTACTTCAAATGTAAAATAATTCGATACGTGCTTTTCATTTTTTCGAATATTACAATCTGACATGGTCAATGACGGGTTAAGATTTTGTAGGAAGAAACTGAAATAACATGAATTAATGAATAGATTGAATGAATAGATAGATGAACCGATTGCTTTGAAATTTGGTGAAAACATTTCAAATAAAAAATAATTCGATACGTATTTTTTATTTTTTTGAAAATAAAAATCTGACGGAGTCAACGACAGGTTAAAAGTTTGTATGAAGTTTTCAGTTACTTTATCTTCGCATGAATTAATGGATCTATTGACTTTAAACTTGGTTAAAGTACTCTAAGTGATAAATACTTATTTTTATACGTGACGGAGTCAACGACTGGTTAAGAGTTTGTATGAGGAGACTGAAAAAACATGCATTAATGGGCCTATTGCTTTCAAATTTGGTGAAAATACTTCAAATGAAAAATAATTCGACACGTATTTTTTATTTTTTCGAAAATCCAAATTTAACGAGATCAATGAAGAGTCAAGAAAAACTTGATCTATTGGTCCCATTGACGTTAAACTCGTGTGAAAGGCCGCACGGCCCTGCAAGTATATAAAAAAATAATATTAAAAAAGTAATAAAAGCCCTTCGAAACTAGCAGCTCCCAAGTAAGATAAACGTAAACTTGAGAGATAGACACAGCGCCAACATACTTATGTCTCACAGTTTTATTTTGAGCTCTACTAACTTTTCTCACAACTTTCGCAAAAATTCATCTCCTCGAATATTTTTTTCGAAATTCAAAAATTAAATATTTTTAATAAAATCTGCATGACTCTTTTTAGAGAAAATTGTTATTAAAAGTTCTATTTTTTTATATCAAATCACTTCTCTACAAATTTCCTAATTCCTCAACAATTCTCGCTTATGTCCTCAAGTCCAATACATACAAATGTTGAACAAGCATGCGCGGTTCATTCAAGTGTCATTGCTGGCAGCTGTGTGTCCAGTATTCGACAAATAAGTTGCACTTTCTCGACTTACTCAAAACTTTGTCTGCCAACTGATTTTCTTCACTTCATTTAACGTTCCACTCACTAACTGACAAAAGTTTTACTTTTACGCTACTTTTGGTATTTTTCCCTGACTTTATTCTTCTTCTTTTTGTTAGTGCTTTTATTGTGGTTCTTTTGTGCAATTTATTTAACGATCTGCATAATTTCGCTAATGCTTCCCTTATGGCGTGTAGTGTTAATTGGCGTTGCGGAGCGTTTATCGTTGATGTGTTCTTTCTATTACTGTTCATTGCATTGCTATAGCAATGTTAATTGTTGTTTTTGTTATTATTGCTGTTTTGCTGTCTTGGGGCAAGTTTTTAGTAATAAAATTTGCATAAAAACTGCGCTTTAATTCTTATCTCTCACGGCCCAATTGGATGCTTACTTGAACATTTGCAAACCAAATGCATAAATGCGGCATTCGAAGACCAAGTTAGGACGCACACTTATTTATAGAATGCCGTTGGATAAGAAGAAGCAAGCAAAACAACGAAACAGCAAAGAAAACAGTGACGACAGGTTGTTGAGGCTAAAAATATAAAAAACCTAAAGCGAATGTGCAAAATTAACGCAGAGCAAACGACTAATCCGAAGGATGGAACAAAGCTGAATGGGTGACTCGAGTAAATGTGTATGTGAAGACATTTGGAGTGACTGTGCTGAAACAACTGCGAACTCGGCAACCTACGCACAAATCGAAAGGTGAGCAGTTCAATGGGAAAACGAATGAATGACAGACGGCTGTCTGCATTTTGCACGTGCAAGCACAATCACAATCACAGTGCTGCGAGCACAAATTGCTCGTTTTCGTTAAAAGTGTCATAACTAAAAAAAATGTTAAAAATTAATATAAAATTGTTTTTAATATATTTTTAGAAAGGTTTTTTTATCTTGTATCGTTTTCGTCTTGCATCGAAAAATCATAACTAAATCGTTATTGCGTCGTCATATTTCACTCAATTGAAAAGTTCAAAACCCTTTTTCTCCACTTTAATGTTTTTTTAGTTACGACACTATTCGAAAAATTAGCGAAATTACTAACCTTCTAGAAAATAGGAGCAGTGTTAAAAGACTTCTTCTTTAGATCGATTTAATGAGAAACTTTAAACCTTTCGACTCCAAAGTGGCATAATTTTCAAGTTTAATTTACTTTAGGTGATGCAAATATATGTTGAAGAGACTTTGGGTTAGGTTAGGTTTTAGGTTAGGTTAGGTTAGGTTAGGTTAGGTTAGGTTAGGTTAGGTTAGGTTGAAGTGGCAGTCTTCTACATGAAAAGTTCACCTAACCCTTTCGACTCCAAAGTTGCCTGAGAGCCACTTTACCTATTCGCCATCTTATAGCAAAAGCTACGATTGACTTATGAGTTTAATTTAAGTAGGCACCAACAAATTATTATTTTTAGAAGTTCAAAGCAAATAACAAACATTTTATCTGTTATGCCCAAAATAATTTCCAATAATTTGCAGCGATCACTCAGGAAAAGTTTGTGTTCTAATTGAAGTCTACGAATTGGCCGCGTTTGATCAAAACCCTGTTTCTTTAATAATGGTTAAATAAAATCAAAAAGTGATAATTTTGTATTTTTCCATAAATATTAAATAATTTTATTGTAATGAAAAATGATACAAAATTGATACAAAATTTATTTAACCCGTTCCAAGCTAAAATTGTTCAAAAGTAAACTAGCTTTAGAACTCTATTGTTTCATTTAATAAATGTTAAATAAAATCAAAAAGTAATAATTTTTTTTTTCCATAAATTTCAAGTGATTTTTGTAATTAAAACATATTGATACGAAATTTTTTTTAATCCGTTTTAAGCTAAAATTGTAAAGTAAACTAGCTCTAGAACTCTATTGTTTCATGATTTAAATACCAAAAACTAATATCGAGACACAGGTTAAAATTCGGAGTCGAAAGGGTTAAAATTTAAGTCTTCAAACAATCGTTTGACTGCTTTAATAGCAGAAGATGTTTCGTTTTTCGTTTACTTTGAGCGCCATCAATAATGATTTACAGCCAAAAGTCTTCAAAGTCTGGCACTGCTTACTAAAACTAACACTTTAAGGACTTCTTGTAAAATTTATTCAGTCTTACTTTAAAATTTAAGTCTTCAAACAATCGTTTAACTGCTTAGATACCAAATGATGCTTTCTTTTTTCGTTCATTTCGAGCGCCATCAACAATTGTTTACAGCAAAAATTCGTCAAAGTCTAACACTGCTTACTAAAATTAACACTTTAAGAACTTCTTGTTAAAATTTTTTCCGCCCAACTTTTCATAAAAACTTTAAAATTGAAGTCTTTAAACAATCCTTTGACCTCTTCAATACCAGAAGATGTTTCGTTTTTCGTTAATTTCGAGCGCCATCACCAATTATTTACACCAAAAATTCTTCAAAGTCTGGCACTGCTTACTAAAAATAACACTTTAGAAACTTCTTGTTAGCATTTTTTCAGCCCAACTTTTCAGAAAATCTTTAAAATTTAAGTCTTCAAACAATCGTTTGACTGCTTTAATATCGGAAGATGTTTTCTTTTTTCATTCATTTCGAGCGCCATCAACGATTATTTATTTATTGAGCAAAACTTCTTCAAAGTCTGGCACTGCTTGCTAAAAATAACACTTTAAAAACTTCTTGTTAAAATTTCTTTAGCCAAACTTTTTGCACAAAATTCAACGCACCAAAGCCAACAATAATTTCTCTTGAGTGCACTCAATTCGAATAATGCATCATCAACATTTTCATTCAACCCAAAAAAAAAAATTGCACGCAACAAACTTGCCGAAGGTCGCAGCCGAACACACTTTGGGACTTTGTGCGCACAATCTGAATTAAAAGTGGAATTTTCCATTAGCATAAAAACTTGCAATCGGTTCGACTACACGAACAGACAATGTAAATAAAGCAGATTGAAATGCGAAACGTTATTAATCACTTTAAAAACGTTTGCAGCACAACGAAATGGAAAGGCGCAGACTGCCTACAAAGGCCCAAAAAATCATGTTCGACCATTTGCTTTTGAAGCAAAGCCACAAACAACACACAGCCGCCCAGCGCGTAGCCAACCGAAGGCGCAGCCATTGCATTTTTAATGCAGCAATGATGAAAAAATTCCACTTGCTGTTATACGTTCGTCCTGCAAACGCAGCAGCCCGAAACGGCACTCAAAAAAATCCAAAAAAACCGGAGAATAGCCAAAAGGGCGCGCGGTGGTCTGTGCAGCCAACATGAATAAATTAAAACTTTCTTTTTATAAGATTTATTGCAGCGCATATTTTTTCCCATAAGCATCACTTTTTCGGCCATCATTCTTCCGCTTCGGCACATCTCGTCCTGCGATTCGCCATTTTCATGCGCCAATTTTGCTGTCTTGTGCTGTCTTGTAGTTTTGCATTTTCGCGCTCGATGGTCGTCGTCGGCGCACTTCAAATACTGTTTAATATTTAATATGCCAACGTGTAATTTTGCACACTGCACGCCGCCATCGACCGACCGCCAGCACAACGCCTGCCGGCCGCACTTCACTTTGCTTCACACTCAACTTTCAACTTTCAACTGTCGAGCGAGCCTTCTTCCCAGCTGCAACGCTCTTTCACAGATTCAAATTCAATTTTTTTGCCTTCTCCTCGTTCAGTGTGCGCTTTCCATCTTTCCTTACTGCAAAAGGATTGTGTGCCCCTGGCTGTAGTGCTGCCGTTGGCGCCACTAGTGGCACAAGTTGCGCTAGTTCGGTAATGGCGCACACAGGATTTCATTTAAGAGGGGTTTTGCTTACAACTTTTGAATCGTCTTCCATTCGAAACCATATTTTGTATGAGCAATTTTTGTGTTTGTGTGCGCCACTGGCGCTAGCGACATGCAGGTGATGAGATATTTGACTCCTTTGCCGACATCACGTCGCATCCATTAATGAGATGCAAATTTATTCGGCTCTCGTTTGACTGCGCGCCGCGTCACCTAGACAGAAACTTAGAAAAGTATTCTCGAAGGTTTGCCTCGGCGCCTAACTACTTTAGTGCTGACGTGCATGTGTGCGCCCAAGTGGCAGAAGTCGTAAGTGCTGGCAAAGCCTGTCCTCTGCACGCTGCTTGCACCGAAGGCCAGCCGCCTCCAGAAAGAAAGTGGAAAATAAAAATGAGAAAAAACACAGTGCAAACTATTTTCATAGAAATTTAATTAGGCACCGAAAACTTCTGCTCTGTGTGGGAATTGACAGTCTGTACGTGGAAGCTTCTTTAGGCTTCGTTTGGAAAGTAGTAGGCAGTGGGAAACCTTTTTAATTAAAAACGTCAATGTTATGTTTGATAAAATTCGAGTTTAGCTGAGCAACAAATTGCAAGAATTTCACTGGGCAATATAAATAAAAATTTGGCTATACGCGGCACATTAAATTGGTGGCCTTCAAAGACCAAAGCGATTGCACTCAACAGGAAACAGCGAGTCCTGTGAGATCAAAGGAAATAGAAGACTGAAATTAGGTTTTATAGTTTTTACCAGATATTTTTTTTGTCTCAGAGAGTTGAAAAGATCAGAGAGCGCATATATAAGTATTGAATTTTATTGTTGAATCTTTAGTTTTATTTAACTATTTATTTAATGTTTTAGATAATTTTTTTGGTTTGTTTCTAAAATTCCATTGTTTTTAGTTTTTAAATTCGTCTTTTAATTTCATTGTTTGTTGAAATTTTTGGTTCAACTTAAAAATTATATACTTCAATATTTTGCTTGAAGACTTGAAAACTTTCTTTAATTTTATTGATTAAACTTTTGTTTTAAAATTTCAAATTAATTATTTAGTTAGTTATTTAAAGAATAATGTAACATTTTTTTTTTAGTTTTTTAATATATTTTTAAAGTTTTTTTAATAAATTTTTTAGTTTTATTTCTGTTTCAAATTTTTTTATTTTTGTTTCATTTTAAAAATAAGTTATTTATTTGAAATTTGAAAAATTAATTATTATATACTTTTATGGTTCCCGTGTTTTCTTAGTTTTTAATGCTTTATTAAATTTTTTTTTGTTTATATTTTAATATATATTTTTAGTTTTATTTCTATTTCCATTATATTTCATTCTAAAATTTAGTTATTTATTTGAAATTTGTATATAATTTTCTTGGTTCTCTTTTTTCTTAGTTTTTAATGCTTTATTACAATTTTTTTTGTTTTTTAATGTTTAATTTTTTTGTTTTTAATCTTTTAATTTTATTTTCTTGTTTGTTTAAATTTTACAATTTTTATTTGAACTTTGAGTTTTGATTAAATTTTATTTTTAAATTTACTTTACATAAAAATTCTATTGTTTAAATTTTTGTGTTACAAATTTATGTTATTAATTAAAGACTTAACATTATTTTTTGGTTTTGTTTCAATTGTTTTCTTTTTTGATAACATTTTCTGTTTCTATTTGTTGAGTTTTTTGCTTTGAAGTTCGCTTTAAAATTTCATTAAAGTATTTATTCCGATTTTCTGATTATTTTATAAATTTTAGTTCAAAATTAAATTAGAAATTTAAAAAATTAATATATTATTAATTTAAGACCTTCTAATTTTTTTTGATTTTGTTTCAAATGTTTCCTTTTTTTTATTACATTTTCTGTTTAGTTTGTTGAGTTTCTTGCTTTGAATTTCACTTTAACATTACATTAAAATATTTGTTTTAATTTTTTTATTATTTTATAAATTTCAATTCCCAATTCAATTAGAAACTAAAAAAAATTAATATGTTATTAATTAAATGTTATTAATTTAAGACTTTTGCATTATTTTTTGGTGTTTTTTTTTCAATTGTTTTCTTTTTTGATTACATTTTCTGTTTAGTTTGTTGAGTTTTTTGCTTTGAAGTTCGCTTTAAAATTACATTAAAATATTTATTTTGATTTTCTTATTATTTTAAAATTTTTGGTCCAAATTCAATTAGAAATTAAAAACAAATTAATATTTTTTTAATTAAATGTTATTAATTTAAGACTTTTGCATTATTTTTGGTGTTTTTTTTCAATTGTTTTCTTTTTGGTTACATTTTATATTTCTATTTGTTGAGTTGTTTGCTTTGAAGTTCGCTTTAAAATTACATTAAAATAATTATTTACATTTTCTTATTATTTTATAAATTTTAATTCCAAATTAGAAATTTAAATTAAATTAAAAAAAAATTCTTATTATTATATAAATTTTTATTTCAAATTAATTTCGAAATTTCAATAAATGTAATAAAAATCAATTCGAAATTGAACAACTTCAACTGAACTTGTTTGTTTGTACTTCCTAAAACTTTCTTAAATGTCTTCTGCTTCTTCGTAAAAGCAAAACTTTAAAAGTTTTAGATTATTTGAAATTTCCAGTAACTCAACAACTATAAACAACTTTAAATCCAACCACAACATAAAACACGCAAACCCACGCCACCCATCAACTTTGCTAAAATATAATATTTCAAGATGCGTTCGTCGTTAGTTGCATTAAAGTAAAACGACTTCCATTCCACTGCCATTAGCACTGGGAATCCAGTGAAAAGGCTTTTAAGAAGGTCGCCCAGCTGCAGCGCGGCCGAGCCTCAAACCTCAGAGTATTTTTAAAAGAACATAAACTAAACGGAGAATAAAAATAAAACAAAATCTAACCCAACCCAACCGAAGCCGACAACAAAACGCCACGAACCGGAAGTGAAACCCAAGCAGCCGCCTGCAAAATATTTTCGCATAATGAAAATGGAAATCCCCACAGTATTAGCGGCACATTGGCGCGCTGATGCGGGGCCCGAGCAGGAACGCCGATGTGTGGGAGTGTGAGTGAGTGCACGTGTGTGCCACCGATACGGGCAATGCGGCACACACACACTCACATGCATGCAAACACATAAGCAAAGTGAAGAAGCAGCCGTGCGATGCTCGCAAATTTGATCTGACGCCAACACACGGATGACGCAGTGTCAGCACGGCTGTCGACGCAATAAACGCACGTGAAGTATACCAAAAATTCCAGAGTACTTATCGACAATGTGCCAACAACAAAGAAACAGATACCACAAAGGAAACGCTGCACGCTCAACGCATTCAGTCAATATTTGACGAGCCAAATTGTACATCCGAGTGTACAGCGCGAAGGCGTCTGGTCGCCGCCCCGACACCGCAAACCCCATTATTGGTGTTTTACCTTTCAATCGGAGTGTACACAACAAATGCAAATAAGCCAACAAAGACGACGTCACGACTTCAGCGTCGTCGTAGGCGGGGGCAGTCGTCATTGCGCGGGGTACGACGGCAGCTGAAGCTATTCTTTGCCACTAGCTGTGAATTTGCGGCGCAGAGGGGGAAACAGAAGCCGCATGTTTAATTGTTTTCACTGACATTGGGCAACTAGTATGAAGGTTGTATCCGCCTGGCTGCTTCTTCTTCTTTTTGTTGTAGCTAAAGTTGCGGCCTTGCCGCTTATGGCCACTATTGCCCATTATTGTTGAGCACAAACAATTTTGTGTTTTCGGTTTAATGGATATTAGACTTTGTAATGTAGTCGAACCATGAGGCGTTCTTTCTACTGCTGTCTGCTTGGGTAATGCTATGCAATCACGAAAATTAAATTTAATAGGTGGCTGTGCACAATTTAATAATTTTGGCCAAGAGTGGCTAATTGGTATTCAACTCAATGGCACATTGCATTTAGCTAAGAATAATACAAACCATAACATAAAACCATTTCAGTTGAATTGCATCATTTACAAATGAAAAGGCATAGCTTTGCTTTAATATTTCATACACACATACATACATACATATATATATACATACATATATACATGTTTGTGTGCATATTAAAGCCTGAAGTTGCTCAATGTTTATGTTATTCTTATTTGTATTCAAATCTTGTAAATGGATAAATTTTACTCGCAATTAACTGACTATTCATTTGAAATACAACTGTGCGTGCTTCAATAAATCTTCCTTTATCTTACTAACCCAACATTTACTTATTTTCATTTACTTATTCTCAACGCACATTAAAGTGTATTTATTTTTATTACTTTGGCAAAGATACAATGCAGAAACAATAAGGAAGGCCAACAGAGTCTTCATGAGCTGGACATCCATGACAGGAAAATGTTGAGGTTGCACACCACCAATCCTGAGATGGATCTACATGGCAATAGTGAGACCCGTGATAACGTTTGGATCAGCTGTCTGGATAAACAGAACCGGTCAACTAACCACTATGAAGGCGCTCAGTAAGCTCCAAAGACTGGCATGAAAATTAGTCCAACAGAATCCATGAAGGTTCCTCTTGAACTTGAACATCTTTTTATTTACACCTATCGGCTATTCTACGGATGACTGCCATTAGTATCCGATCTAAGGGATTCCTGAGTCGCCAGAAGATTGATTCTTTCGAACCAATATCCCGATATTACAATACCGAGGGCACAACCACGCCGAAGTTCAGTAGTAGTAGAGATAGATAGTAGATATATCAGAAACATATCTCATAGGCCTGTACACGATTTGAGGGTACACGGATGGCTCCTTAACGGAGGAAGGTATCGGGATTGGTGTTTACGGGCCGAGAATGAGGCACTCGGAACTTACAAGCAAACACACCACTATCTTCCAGACGGAAATATATGCCATTGAAAGGTATTGCAACGATGAGGCACTCTGTCGCTGTGCTATGCATGAATGCTTTTACGGGCATACTTTTAGGCACGCACTTGAGAGTACGGCAGACTTGCTATAACTTCGATATGGCAAGGATGGCTCGCGATGATATTGGGATGTGCGAGAACGATCGAGAGATAGTCCAACTGGAATGTGCGAGAATCGAGAGATAGGCCAACTGGAATGTGCGAGAACAGTCGGCGCGATAATCAGATAGGTATAAAAGGCAGCCAGGTGCAGCGGGTCTTATTTAAAATAGCAAAGTAGTAACAAGTGTAAAGATAAGCAAAGTGTAAATCTGTTAATAAAGTTATTGTTGGTTTCTGACTGCGTTTTGCGCTGAATGATTGAAGTGGTTTTATTTTTCAAGCACAATCCAGAGAGACGAAAGCCTTATGGAGAACTCATTTTCGTAATAGTATGTTTACTTCAGTCTATCGAAGAAATACCGAAACCGGAAGAATGCGTTCCTCTCTGACAGCCCAGCGACAAGCCAAGGCATTTCGATCATATCCAGGTATCCTCTAAACTGGTTTGGAGAGCCTTGACAAGATAAATGAACTTGGCCTCTACAATCAGGTATGAGTCCTTTGGTTTCCGGATGGACACAGTTACTAGGAGAATACGCTGTACTTATGCACAAACGAAAAAACACCCGAGGGACTTTCTTATACCTGGTACAGATTGGGTTTCCAGAGGTTTAGATAACATACCAAAATTCCTCTCGGATACTGGACTTACTGACGAGCTGTAAGTCCATGAAGGGGCCACTATGGATCTTCAACGTCCATTGTACCAATGTTATCCTTTTGACTACCAAGTGTCCAGGCTCGCAACTACTTTAAGGGGAGAGATCAGTTAAATTTTTTGGAGAGTTGACATTTTTTTTCGGAATCGGTTAGTTCAATGCCTTGAAAACATCGTCCTAAGAGGATTTTTCAAAATTCGAACGCGTTCTCTCATAATGCGAGAACAAAGCAAGCGCTCTGCCTACCGCTCGGCCCTGTTTCCAAACTTCAACCGCGTCTCCTGAAAAGTTGCACTTTTTGAAATGGCAACCCTCGTAACTCGGAAAGTTTATGTCCGACTGACTTGAAATTTGGCACACACCTTTATGTACTCTTTTTACGTAATCTGTTTTAAAGCGAATTGTGAAGCTCGCGAAAAACCCCCTCTGGCATCACGTCTATGTCCAAAAACGAGCCTGTTTTTTTCACTTTGTCGGCGTTTTTGCGATATTTGTTTTTTGGCATATTTTGTTTTGTTGTTATATATTCTTAAAAGAACGCACTTTGATTTTTTTAATTTCAGATAAAAATTGCGGACTCTACGTTGGTTGCCAATAAAAATGAGGGGTAACTTCAACCCTTTGTAAGTCGGCCATTTTGTGGCGCATCGGAGAAAAAAAGACCAGTTTAACTGATCTCTCCCCTTAAATTGATTTGCCAGCCCCACCGCTGGGTGATTCTGCAGCCTTCAAGATTCTGGATCTCATTTAGCCAGTTCCTCACTATTGTAAAGCAAAGGATATCCCACAACTCAGGTCTCAGTACGTCATTCTACATTTAAGTAATCCTGACAAAGCACATTTGTCTGGAACGTTCAAAAGTTATCTCATTGTCCTTAAGACACATATCGCATATGAACAAATAAAACTTGAACAATTGAAATTTCTTGCATTAAATAAACATTTTCATTCTTTCAGTATTCTTATAGAAATTTATTAAACTTATGCCTGGCATACTTTTAGGATGACTTTCATATACGAACTTGACTGAATATAAAAATGCAAAACTAAGACTTACAGTGTGTATAAATGCTATACGATTTCTTATGCTAATAGAAGCTAATAGCAGGGGCGCACGCAAAATTGGTTTAAGTGGGGTTCAAACCCCTTCCAAATGCAAATTGCAGCAAAACATATTAAGTTGCAAATATTGTTAGTTGATTGTATTGAGGTCAAAAGTTGATTACTAAACCCCTGCTCCCCAAATGAAATTCTGCGTGCGCCACTGAATACTTACATATATACGCAATAGTTGCTGGCAAATCAAATTATGACTACACGTGTACGAATTGGCGCACAGTGAATGATGACTGGCGTACTCAGCAGTTTCTACATAATACATAGGGATATATTTATACATATCTTCACATACTAAGTATGCATGTAAGTAATTGTTTTTGGTCTTTGTGTGTTCCCCAGTGGCGAACACAATAAAACTTTGTTGAAGTGTGAATTGTTATGTAAATATTTTAGCACTTGCGGCAACACAAGAAATGCACAAAAAGGAAGTCAAATGAATTTAAGATTTTTTACTATCAGTTTATTAAATTATTTGTTATTTTATTTATTACTTAATTAACTACTTAATATATAAATGTTAATGAAAAACAACAAAACTAGCATCCAAGTTTATCGACTTGTCTAATTAATCTTTAACAATATTATTAAATTTCGGTGCTTGCATCTAAACAGTTTTCATGTTTACTGAATTTCTAATTTCGCATCTTATCATTCAATATGCAAACAACAAACCACGTTTTCTATGAACATTTTATGCCTGAATTATTTAAAAGCTAATTTTGAAAACCGAGATTTTCACGCTGGCAGCATTTCATTGGACACTTAAACGTTACTGCGCCCGTGATTGTCGTTCACAGCACCAACAACAAAAACGCCTACATTATTGTCATTATTATCATTCACGGCAACAACAACAAAAACGCCTACATTATCGTCATTATTATCATTAACATCATCGTCAAGTGCATTGTCAGCATAAATTAGTGTAATTTTGCAACAAATGCGAGTAGAAGATGCTGTCGCGGCCAGCAGCAGCCTTTCCGCCATCGAGTCACCTTGGCTGCAACACACACACACACACACATATACACACAGACGCGCACAAAGCTAGGCAATAAAACGAAAAGCGTTCAGCGTGGGCCCGTTGTTTGTCGTCCGTTGTTCGTCGCTCGCCACTAAATCACTTCATTACGAGCTGTAATGAAGGTAGTAATTCATACGCCCACTTTAATGAAAAATATTGCAACAGCGACAGCAACGACGCCGCGTCCGTACTTGCGTATTTCTGCGCGAAACCCGTGGCGACGCAGCATGCAAACACTCGACGCTAGTTACACACAACAAGCCGCCAGCCAACAACAACAACAACAATGTCTTTGTGCTGTGCTGTGCTGTCGTCTTACAAGATGACTTGAATGGAAATTCATGTCAAAGTGCGAGTTTTGCAGTGGCACTGCAAAAGTTTGAGCGAACGAAACTTTCAATTCGTCATAAGTTGAACGTGTCAGTCTGGAGCGGTGAAGAGTTACATATCAGCAACTAGACAGCACCTACAACTACAACGCACACATACATAAATCACTCTTAAAGTCAACACGAGCGAAATTTGACGCGCGCTCACACAACTCGCGATTGCTGCTGCTACGGTTTTCAAGTTCCTGCATTATTGACGCATTAAACGAACATAAATTTGGCCAATTGTTTTGCTATAAAATTTACGCGTTTCAAGTCAGATATGACTTTGCACCCGAGAACTCAACGAACCGCATTGCTGGTGTTTGCATTCGCCACCAAAGCCGCACCGCCCAACCCGATTCGTTTACGACTTCAAACGTTGACTAATGAGGTGCGAGAAATGATTGAGTTCGAGTGCGCTTTCGTAATGAACGCAATAAATTCAAACGCCCTCGGCATCAGCGTTTGGAATTCGCCTGAAGACAGATTCGCTGCCATTTGGTTGTGTCCGCGCGACAGCGGAAAATCGCACGAACACCCAAGTCCAGTTCGAAATATGCTTTATCGAAGTTGGGGGGCCACGATTTCATGCCAACTTTTATGCTAAATTTATTGATTATGGAAATGAAAAAGTTGACGTCGAGTGGGGCGGCCAACGAATGACAGGCGCCACGGCCAATTTGCACAAATAAAGTTACGCTGCACGCGGCAAACGATGGTGGCAGCAAAAATTATGCCACGAAACAGACGTCAAAGTTGTGCAAATTGAGTTTCCACTTAATGACGAGTGGAAATGAAATTAAGATAACATTTTTGCGTACCTTCCACCAAGCGCCGCGACTGCGATTTATGTCGTTTTTAGACTCGGCAGTCGCGCCCCAAACTGCAGCCGTTGCTTATTTCTTTGCGCCTTTACGTACGTCTGCATGCTTTTTTAAATTTCTTCTTCTTTCTTTAAGTGCCTTCGACTCGTAGCCCATATGGTCGTCTCGCCATTGTGCGCAGACAGCCGCCAGCTCCCTCAGTCAGCAACTCCTTTGGGTGGCATTAAGATTTGATTGATATACGCGACGCGACGCAGTCGGTCGCCCTCCATAAAACGCGAATGTCATTTCGCAGCACCGACAACGCGAGCCAACAAACTGCAAAATGTCATTTGGAGTTTTATTAAAAAAGTTGCAAAGCGCCAGCAAACCCGGTGCGCGCATTTGTTGGGCCGTAATTGAATTTGTACAAAATTAATTTTACATCAGTTTTCGGATGCGTGCAACAGACTTCAATCTTTTAAAAGTTTCATTAAAACCCTTCGAGTTGAGCCAGAAACGAGCGTAAATACTTTGAAAGTTTGGTGTGATATGAGTTCAAATGAAAATTGCACCCAAAAGTATACTCGGAACAAGTGACAGTTCGTAACTAAGTGGAGCAATCCAATTATATCTTCGGAATATACTTTTAGGATAATTTAAAACTTTTAACGTTATTCACTAAATTAAATTCATTAAATTAATTAATTAAATTCATTAATTAATTAAATTCACTAAATTAAATTTAGTGAATGATTAAAGAAGCAATGGATTAACAAAACTAGTTTGAAATACAAGAGAAAAAATGTACATTAGCTCAACACCTCTCTTATGGGTTTTTGGGACAATCATCATCTGACAGACTGATAGACAGACAGACAGAAACCACTCATGAACATACGATAGTTTCCATTAAATCATTTTTGTCCAGAGAGATTGATTTTCAGAACAAAAAATCGTATTTAATTCAATATGTGATTTGAAGTACTTTCACCATGTCTGAAGTCAAAAGATCCATTAAATCTCTTAAGCCTTTTTTGACCGCATCAGTAGGTGATTCTGGAAAAACTGAAACAATTGAGTTGAATTACTTCTAATTTCAAGTACTTTTATCAAGTCGCTGGTGTAAGCTATCCAAGTTCTCGAGAGACTTCTGGTTGACCCCTTCAAAGGCAGAATTTCGATTTTTTTTAATTCATGTTTCAGTTTCATTGATGTACGACTTACAGTTCTAAGTTATGGCGAATATTTGAGTCCCATAAAATTTGCCATGCCCTATGTCCAACGCCCATTCACAATGGGCGATCTTGGCCTCTGAGTGGAAGTGCGGCCTCTGGGTCGCACACACCCTTCCCTACCTAACCTAACCTGTGTCCAACGCCCATAAATTTTAATTTCAATTTTAAATTTTTGTAGAATGACACATCTATGGGACAACGGTATACAAAGTTTCATTACTATTTGACGTACTATTCTGAAGTTATTCCATTTTACAAATTTTCGTTGTATGGGCGGTGCCATGCCTCCTCATCTAATACCCACAGCATTCCCCCTATCGAAGGGCTCATCTAAATCGCAAGTCTCTGCCAAATTTCATTGATGTTTGACCTGTAGTTTTTAAAGTTATTCAAAACATTTGGATTGCATGAAAAGTGCCACGCCCCTTGTTTAACACTTATGAAATTTAACCAGTGAAACGTAGAACCTGTCCTACCTATAATTCCCCAGATATTTCATATTAGAAAGTTAGGTTGTATAGGAGGTGCCACGCCCACCTGTCGGGTCATATTCGCACTGCATGGTTTATCGAGATTTAGCTAAGACGAACATTCTGTGAAAGATTTAGCTCAGTCGATCATCTAGTTTTTGAGTTTTGGTGTCATGAGACCAACAAACAAACAGATAGACATTCATTTTTATATACGTGTATATAGATAAGACTTCTAGACAAAGAAGAAGACTATAAGAGAAGAGAAGACTAGAAGAGAAGAAAAGACTAGAAGAGAAGACTATAAATCACCTGCTCAACTACTCTTCGATCACTTCGTCTCACTCTAGATGGAGATGGAAAGTTCTGGGCTCACCATTCTTCGGTAACTTACATAGCTTTAGAACAGCAGGTTTATAAGAGATTTCCTAGGATTCATCTGGGTATCGAATGACTTGTAGTATAGACACATCACTGCCTTTGTTTGTGATATCACAATGCACAGTGATTCGACTCCATACAACCGCGGGACAAAATTAGAAGAAGTGGTCCGTTCCTCATAAAATTTGGCGTACTAGTTAACCATGGTCTGCTGAATTGAAATCGCTAATTTGTTTTTCTTAAACTTTTGTAGTTTGGCAATGCCAGAGTCTTAAATTTTCAAATTTTGTCACTTTTGGAGAGCTATAGCACCAAGTGTGTTGGCTAGATTTTTCAGATTTTACATTTAATCGGTAACATCAACATTGATTATTGCAAAGAGTAACATAAATTGTCTCAGGACTCTTTAGTTTTGCAATAAAAACGATAATAATAGATGTATGTTTTGCATTTTTGCAGATTTTATCATTTTTTTTGTTCTGATTGCTTTTCAAATTGAATTATTTTCTGAGATCGGAAGATATCGGAGGATATAATTACATCATCCGATAAAGAAAGAATGCTTCTTAAAATAAAAAAAATCCAGGAACATACTTTCACATACTTTTTAGATATTTCCCTCTAAGTTTTGCCAATGTTCAGATTTTTAATTTAGAAAAATATTTTGATTTAAAACTGAAGTAAAAGCCTCAGCTTGGCAAATTTTGAGAACACATCAGAAGCGAAAATGGCCACATCATTTCTTAATCTATATTGAAAGTTTCAGCAACTTCTTGGTAACCATGTTTTTTTACAATTTTTTTTCCTCAATAGACTAAAAAACAGAAAAGATGTGTTTACATTTTTTTGTGAAAAAAATTTCAACTTTGAGCCGCTTTTGCACAGACGCTTATTGATTTTTTGCACAGATTTTTTGGGGTTTTTTTAGTTGGAATTTTACCTTTCAAATGACATGAAAATCATTAAATTCTAAGACTACAAATTTTTTGAATTTTGTCTATGGAACGAATCACTGTGCAATGGGGCCAAGTTGTAGTCTAAATGTTATTTTTCTTGCTGCAACGTCCCGTGCCATTTCAGCCTAACCGAACCATTTATTTTTTTTTTTTTTTTGTCCCGTGTTCACTCCTCTCTGGAGCATAGGGCCTCCACAGGACAGCGTTGTGTTGGTTACGTTAATCAGTTGTGTTGTTCTGCCATATATAGATATCTTTGAAAGACCTAAGCTTTCGTTTTGAATCCATATTGAAGACCAAAATTTTTTATAAGCAATCAAGTCTCTAAAAACAAAAATTGACAAGTTAAACGTAAAAGGATACGGATTTGTTGGACTTAAAAATCAAGACAACATTCCTCTATACACTTTAGAGCCTAGTAACTTTTCCATAAAATGTTATTAATAATATTTTTCAGTGCCTCCAGCCAGAGTAGAGTCCAGAGTCAGCAATGTGAAACTGAATTAAAACTATTTTGAAATTAGTTAGACTCACTTTATTCAAACAGTATCCTATGCATAACATGGGAAGTAGCATTCAGAGGAATGTGTCTCATAAACAACTTAATTCAAATCAATGAAAAGTTTCAAGTAATCCAGAGTGCCAACTCATGAAACCGTGCCAGCAAAACCGTTGCCTAGCACCGAAGACATCGAGTCCAGTTGCGCCTGTCGCAACAGCAGCCAGCAGCATACATACAACATATATGTATGTATGTGTACGTGCATGTGCATAGCGCTGTGATTTATCTTGTATCTTGCCATGGCACAACAAGTGAAATTCCTGTGTGTTGAAAAATTAAAAAAAAATTATAATAAACAAAGCCAAAGAAAGCACACAATTTATTGGCTTATAAAAAATGCCAAAAGCAATTCAACTTTTTTATGTTCAAGGGCACTAATTTCATGTGAGCGCGCAGTAAAAACAGAAAATTATAATAAGTCCTCTTTATGCAAGCGGTCTGGTGAATTTGTGTGTGTGTGTGTGAGAGAGAGATGATGTGCAAGTTGAAAACTGCAAAACAGGCACGAATGCCAATGTATGTGTGCAGCATATTAAACGAGTAGTTCATGCCAAGCACACACACACACACACCCATCTACATGCACACATGTGTGCATGGACTTATCCCCAACTGCATATATATGTGTGTGTGTGTGTGTGTATTTGTGGCACTTTGTGCCATTTTACATTTACCAACGCGTACTCGCTTCAGTTGACTTCATCTTTTTGCACTGTTTTTTTTTTTGTGTTTTGGGTTTTTTTTCTTTTGTCACATAATTAAGTTGCGCGTTGAACATGTTGTTGTTTTTGTGTTTTCAATTAGTGGCAGAAATGACAAAATAGGCAAAAACTGGCAATTATGCTGGCAGCATATAAAAGACACCAATTTGTGGCATCATGGCTTTTTGTAGAGCGTGCTGCTAGTTTATAATTAAATAATAATAATTAAAAATAAATAATTCAAAAATGTTTAAAATTGAAAATTAAGTCATTGTTTTACATTAATTTAAAAACCCATCATCATTTGCTCTCCTAAACATTTCCTTCTCGGTTCGTTACACTCATTCATTGGCCAAACTCGCAAACTCAACTCCGACAAATACTAAATCCATAGCCTTAAGTAATTTTGTCTGTGCTCTGCTTTAAAGTTTTACTGTTTCAGGAATTTGATGGCGCATTCAAACTGATTGCTGCTTCCCGTTCGGCGCACACCACACATTTCTCGGGGTTGCGGTTTTGCGCTTCCTTTTGTCTTCCTGTTAAGACCGTTGCCGCCAATACTGCTGACTAATTTTTTTTTTTTAATCAGATGAAGCAGTGCCTGCCAACCCAAGCAAATTGCTGCAAGTGCTTGCAGCTTTCAGAAGCTTTTTAAGCACTTCATGTAATTTATTCATGTAAATTGGTATGTAAATCAAAGTGGCCGATGACGGAGCGGTTGCTGTGCTCGCAAGCAATCACTTTCGTTTAGCGTTGAGCTTTCGAAAGCGCTCACATCTACCAAATGTTATCCTTAAAAGCTTTCAAGGAAGAATGTCGTGCAATTTCAAAATTTTTGCGCTTTCAGGTTTCTGATCGTTGAGTGGACATCTGAATAATACATAAAATATTTATTGCATATGTATCTGTGAAAGTTGGTGTGGCCATTTGTATGTTTGTGTCGAATAAGAAAAAAAGACTTGTTGATAAATAGTGGAAAAATTGAAATATGTCTCATGTTGAAAGACCTATTTGTATTGCTTGCAGTTCGACTTTTTTTGACTTAAGATATCTAAGTGTGCTTCTTCATATGGGACACGCCTACTTTAAGATGCTACTAACTTGAACCAAAGCTCTATTCAAGTATCAACATTATAATGTTTGGCTTTCTATACTTTCAGGCATCTTTCGTAATTGATCAGTTGCCTGCTATGCCAATCCTCAACATATATATACGAAATATCATATCTATCACTATTTGTTTCTTGGGAACAGTAGCAGCTAGTGAGATTTCATTTCGACTTATTAATATTACTAGTATTAAAATTTGTTAAGAGTTCTCATTCATTGTTTTCTATACAACAAATGTCAAAATCTCAGGTCCAATATGCAGAAAATGTTCCGTAATGTCTACGTCAACATAGCTCAATTCATATCCAATTCATATCATTCAATCTCTATACATATCCTGACTGACTGATTGACTGATTCATCATCGTCCAGCCGATCTATATACATTTAATGGTTTTTCCTGACTGACTGACTGACTGAGTGAGTGACTGACTGACTGACTGATTCACTGACTGACTAACTGACTGACTGACTGACTGACTGACTGACTGACTGATTGACTGACTAACTGACTGACTGACTGACTGACTAACTGACTGACTGACCGACTGACTGACTGATTGACTTAGAGACTGACTAACTGACTGACTGACTGACTTACTGACTGACTAACTGACTGACTGACTGACTGACTTACTGACTTACTGACTTACTGACTTACTGACTTACTGACTTACTGACTTACTGACTTACTGACTTACTGACTGACTAACTGACTGACTGACTGACAGACTGACTGACTGACTTACTGACTTACTGACTTACTGACTTACTGACTTACTGACTTACTGACTGACTAACTGACTGACTGACTGACTGACTGACCGACTGACTGACTGACTGACTGACTGACTGACTGACTGACTGACTAACTGACTGACTGACCGACTGACTGACTTACTGACTGACTCACCGACTGACTGATTCATCTTCGTCCAGCCCAAACCGCTGAAGCTACAAACATGAAATTTATACCGTGGGCACATCCCGAAAAATGAACCTCCGCTAAGACGCGATTTTTTTTAAATTCGGGGTCTAAAATAGCAGACATGGGTTAAGGTGTTGAATGAAGATACGCTATTCGATGGGTCTATGGATTTCAAACTTGGCGAAAACACTTCAAATTAAAAATAATTCGACACATATTTTTTATTTTTCCAAAATCAAAATTTAACGGGGCCAACAATGGGCTAACCTAACAATGGGTTAAGGTGCGTATACGGGAAGACCATGAACCAATGAACATCGAAGTTGGAGAAACCACAATCAAAATAAATTGTTACACGTTTCGAATTTTTTGAAAATCTAAATCTAAGAGGGTCAGCAATGGGTTAAAAGTTTGTATGAAGAAACAAGATTTTATGGATCAATTAACTTAAAAAAAACTTTAGAACTTAAAAACAAATCATATAATTAATAATAATTGATTTTTAATAATGAGGCAAGTATTCTTTTTTCTTAATTTCACAGGATCACCAAAAAGGTTAAGAGAAACTTGATTTATTGGGCCCCTCGACTTAAAGCTTGCATGCAAAGCCGCGGGGCTCTGCTTATACACACATAAATGTGAGGAAAGTCTGAAAGCTTGATTCAATTCCTTTACCAAAGTCATGTAAGTGCAAAGTCCCATTTAACAACTTTTGAAAACGCACTTTTATGAACTAAACTTTTGTACACCGAATTCAAGTAGTAGTTGTCCCATTTAAAAACTTTTGAAAACATACTAGTTATACCTCAAACTTTGTATATCGAATTAAGGAAGTAGTTGTATGCATTGAAATCCTATCATTTTTTCTAAACCACTGAATTTGTTGGATTTTACAAACCTAAACATATTTTATAAGACCTCAAAATTGGGTTCAACCAATGATTTTTATTCTTTAAGGTTCTTCAAGATTTGTTTATTCTTTTTATTAAGATTTGTATTCTCTATTCTAAGTCATAGTTTCCAAGAATTGAATTGTTCACAGTTGTTTCTCAGCGCATCAGCTCAGCACTGTTGGAGTAATTAAAAACCCCGCAAGATTTTAAGTTTCCGCCTTATCGACGTTCCCTGTTAAATATAGAAGATAATTTCAATCATGCTCCACAGTTGCACCACTTCGTCACAGCATCTCACAACCATTTGCAGCTATTCCGCTGCCCTAAGGGATGGATAAGGCAGTGTTGCCTTATCACAAACCACATCTTTAGCGCAGCTTTTAGCCCAAAAGCTCCGCTCGCTTTCGAAGCTCATTTGACTGCAGCATCCTTTGCGCAATTGCCGCAACTGTCAAACGCAGATGCGGCTCGCTTCCAACTCGCAGGCAGCGACAACAGCAACTCGGCCAACACACTTTTAGTACAATCTCGTCTTTCAACGCCTACAAACGTTCCCAGCTGTGTTCGCCGAGAACGATGTGCGTGTGTTGTTGAGCTGCTGGAAAAACAAAACACAAGAACGAAGGGATCACAACAGTTGCAACGCAAACAACAGCTATCAGAAACAAGAAACAATTTTGAGCAGATTTTGAAATCGCGCGTCGACAATGCAACGCGCGCCGCTCAAGTTGCTGGCGCTCTGGTGCAGCCTCGTCTGGCTGCCGCTGTGCTGCGTCCAGGCGCTGCCCGACATCATAAAAATCGGTAGGAACGTAGGAAAACAACACTTGGCCCATAATTAATGGCGTCATTAGTTGGTAATTGGCACTTGAATGATTGCGACTTGGCAAATGGTGAATGGCAAATTGTTGAGCACAAGCGTTTTCGCTGTATTGATTTTTTGCTATACTTCGCTTAGCCATTAGTGCGTGTGACTGTGTGCGTTCTGTGCATCTGCGTGTGCGTATGTGTGTGAAATTTGATTTAGTGTTTGTGTTTGCCGCCCGCACGCACACACACACACAACAGACTCATTCAGTGTACTAAAAAGTTTTGCTCAGATGTTGGTTGACAGTCGATGCCGCGTGCTGATAATGTTTTTATTTGGCTCTTTCTTCTTCAATTTCCGGCAATCAATCGCAATCATTCGCCGCAGGTGGCCTCTTCCACCCGTCCGACGACAATCAGGAGCTGGCGTTTCGACAGGCCGTTGAGCACATCAATGCCGACCGCACCATACTGCCGCGCGCCAAGTTGGTGGCACAAATTGAGCGCATCTCGCCGTACGATAGTTTCCATGCCGGCAAACGTGGTACGTATGCAAATCGTAAACAACAAACATACACATACATACATAGCCCATGTTCATACCTACACAGGTACACAGATACATAGATAGATATGTGTGAGTGTTGCACTTGAACGTGGCTAGTCTACTCACTTTAATGTCGAACGTGATTCGTTGGCGGAAATAGCGTAGTTTGTTTTGGTTTTCCTTCAGCCTTGCTTATGTACTTGTTGCTTAATGCGACTGGGTGAAGAGTCATCAGTGTCATGGAATTTCTAGATTTATGAATATAAACACCATTTAGTATTTGAGTTTTCAATCGAGCGATAAGAAGATAGTAAAGTTTGAACAAACAAATTTGAATTACTGACAGCTAGTGTGAATGTGACAGCTAAAAAACTGAAAGAGTACTTTAGGTTTGGGAAGGTTATCAGAACAAATGCTTTTAATAAGGGCAAAGTGCTGTTGCGATTTGATTAAAAACGCATTAAGATGGAATTGTATGGCACATGAAGGCGCCGAGGGGAAGAGTAGTGTTTGTAATATTACAGCGTCATTTACTGCGGCATTGTAATTTTGGAGGCTATGAGTTTCTGCGTTTTAAATTTGTGTGCTATTGATTGATTAAATGTGTTGTTCATGATCTGAAAAAAGGGCCACAAACTTGACCCTTTCGGAGCTGAGATTAATTTGAAAAGCCGAAATATTCTTGGAAAGTGGGCATATTATGAGATAAGTAGGTAGGTAGCCGCTGTAGCTCAGCTGGCGTTGGGCCGCGAGTCAAATGCGACGCTCGAACCCAGGTTCAAGACTCCATTGTTGCTAACACCGAAAAAAGAAAAAAACAATTTTTCTTTCGGCGGTAGATGTGGCGGCTCTCCAACAACAGCGTACTTAGGACAAATTAGACCAATTGTGATACCACTGAATCGCTGTCTCCGTAGTAGAATCGCGTAGTAGGTCTCAAACCATCCTGTACAGTTTATGAAGCCAGAACATATTAGGAAATATCGTCGTCCGATATGTCGGCAAGGTTTGAAGAGTGTTATCACTGCTTCCTTGCCATCTTACAAGTAAATTCTGATCTTAGTTCCTTGTTTATGCCTAGTAAGGCCATTTATGAAATATCGACCAAAAAATTACATTCTTCATATTAACAAATTCTGAAATTGTCCTTTTATGCGCAAAACTATAAAACCTAAAAATATTTTCCCTGGGACATGTTCAAAATCTTCCATAAGTGTTTTGACGTTTTTTGTTTGATTAGAAACTTGGCGAGACATATTATCCCAGTGGTGCCGAAAGAGTTAAAGCTTACCCAGCGGTAAATAGTGTAGCACTAATAGCTCAGTAAACGTTCACGCTGAATTTTGAAAGCCCTCAAGTTTTTTAATAACAGATTAAAAAATATACAACGCACAGATACGCAAAAGAATTTAACTATCCAATATAAATTGTCTGACAATATTTATGAGAACGTCACAAACTAGTTAGGGCACTTTTTCTTCACATCAAATATTTAGGTCCTTCGACATCTCAAAGCGTTAGGTCTGTTTGGCAAGATTTCCAGTAAAAATTATCCAGTAAAAAATATCAGGAGAGTAAGCCAGCTTACGCTCCCTAAAATCAAACTATCCAAAAAAGTAAACAAACAGCAATTTGTACAAATTTGCAAGTTTTAACTCTTGGTTACACCACTGGGTCCCACTCACAATACACAGTAAAAAGGGTGTAAACAGGAGGGTTAAAGAACGAAACAGCTGATCTAAAACTTTCATTTGAGGTTTGAAGCGGGAAAATTCAGTTCAAATAGTTCGGTGGGCTCAATCTACGACTTTTCCCTTTCAGCTGCAGCAAGTAAAGCTGAGCAAGACGGTTGTTGATCAGTAGACTCATGAACGCACAATTTCTTTGCCGGTTGCATTTTCCTCCCAATGTTTACAAAATTTCGTTTTCTTTGCATTCGATCATATGGCAGCCAGTCATATGTTTTTTTTGTTCTTCTTCTTACTGGCTTAAAGTTACTGGACAAAATTTCTCCAGTAAGAACTTGCAAGTTCTCACGAAATAAACTGCCACTTTACGCTCTCAGTTTCTCTCTCGTTACTGGACATTTGGCGTAAACAAACAGGATCCAGTAAAAATTTTTACAAATTTGTACAAATTCGTACAAATTATTCGTTGCCAAACAGACCTATTGATTTCAAAACAAAGCAACAGGAATCAACTAAGCTCTGCCTGCATTTTGTTATTATGCATTGCCGCTGTAGCTCAGCGTGCCATGGGTTAATATCTCAGTTCAATAAATTCGACATTAAAAAAAAATATTTTTTAATAAATTAAATATAATAAATTATATATAATAAAATAAAATAAAATAAAATAAAATAAAATAAAATAAAATAAAATAAAATAAAATAAAATAAAATAAAATAAAATAAAATAAAATAAAATAAAATAAAATAAAATAAAATCAAATCAAATCAAATCAAATCAAATCAAATCAAATCAAATCCAATCAAATCAAATCAAAAAAATAAAATAAAATAAAATAAAATAAAATAAAATAAAATAAAATAAAATAAAATAAAATAAAATAAAATAAAACAAAATAAAATAAAATAAAATAAAATAAAATAAAATAAAATAAAATAAAATAAAATAAAATAAAATAAAATAAAATAAAATAAAATAAAATAAAATAAAATAAAATAAAATAAAATAAAATAAAATAAAATAAAATAAAATAAAATAAAATAAAATAAAATAAAATAAAATAAAATAAAATAAAATAAAATAAAATAAAATGAAATGAAATGAAATGAAATGAAATGGAATGGAATGAAATGAAATGAAATGAAATGAAATGAAATGAAATGAAATGAAATGAAATGAAATGAAATGAAATGAAATGAAATGAAATGAAATGAAATGAAATGACATGAAATAAAATAAAATAAAATAAAATAAAATAAAATAAAATAAAATAAAATAAAATAAAATAAAATAAAATCAAATAAAATCAAATAAAATCAAATAAAATCAAATAAAATCAAATAAAATCAAATCAAATAAGAAGGTCCCACGGAAGAAATAATAAAAAGAAAGACAAAGACATGACATACCAAAGAAACTTTCTCTTGTATTCCAAATTTCTTAAAATACCCGAACACATATTTTTTCACTGCTTTGCGGTATTTAGTCTGGAATATAATGAATCTTGACTCATGACTCTTTGTTTAAAATATTTGTTTTCAAATATTGTATTTTTTCTACTTTGACTTGTTGGACTGCAATCAAAACCCTTGGACTAGTAAGCCATTCTACGCATGCAACTACAAAATAAATATTGTATTTGCCAACAAATACCCTAAGAAACAGAACCTTTTTAAAGCTTTCGCCTAGAACAGCCGAGAAGTAGAAGGATTTAAAAATTTTCCACCGTGATTTTTTTTTGTTGATTTATTGTTAACTCCATCCAAAAACTCATTTCATATTTTAATATTAAAATGCCAACATCTGCGGCTGCGAGCTTGTAGCCAAAATGAATGAGGGTCAACATTCTTAATAAAAGCTTTAAATTAATGGACCCTTTTAAGAGTTTTTAATTCGCTGTTCTCTGCCTAAGTTCATTGCGCTCTCTGTGAAAAACTCGAAATTAAATACTCTTGCTGTCATCATTCATCATGCGTTGCTTTAGCGTACGAAAGCTATTTGCCCTGTTGTGTCAAAGCCTCATATCCTGCCGAGCCATCGCATAAATCTCGAATGTAAGGCATAACTTTTGAGTACCTTTTTTCAAGAGACAAACAAACCGAAAGACGTCAAGTTCTGTTAATACCGCCCCTCATCCCATCATCCCTCATCGCCCTCGCAACGCGACAAGTGCGCGCTCAAGTACACGCGAGACGCCCACTGTCGGCGCTGATAATCACCTGCAAGCGTCGAACTGGCTGCCTGTCTGTATGTCTGTCTGTCTTGGTCGACCGTCTGTGCATCGTATTTCGTATTGGCTTTAAGTACTGTACTAAAAAAATTCGGCAGCAAAATTGAAGAGAGCTCCAAAGTAGTTGGCAGCGGTTAATCCGCATTGTGCGCCGCACACGGAGCACATTTCCAAGTTAACGACTGCGATATATTCTGCGAAATTGTACAGCAGCCATCACCGCAGCGCGCCGGCGGCCGACAGGAGCCCATAAAGCAGCGCCTGAGATACACAGCAGTGCGATAAAAATAATACGAATACGTTTTATGCAAATACACTGATTGTGTGCGAAATTTGTTATTGCGATTATCATTTGTTCTGCGACTGTCATTGCTGTTGTTGTTGTTATTGTTTGCGCTACTACATCACGGCTGTGTTGGTATCGTTGCAGTGTGCGGTTTGCTGAACATTGGGGTGGCAGCCATATTCGGGCCGCAGTCCTCGAACACGGCGAGTCATGTGCAGAGCATCTGCGACAACATGGAGGTAGGATTAAACGATTACACTGGCCTCATTTCAGAAACTATAATTTCCGCCCATGCAGATTCCGCACTTGGAGAATCGCTGGGACTACCGTCTCCGACGCGAAAGTTGCCTGGTGAATCTCTATCCGCATCCAAACACGCTCTCGAAGGTTTGTGCCGTGCAGCTTCGCCGAATTCACATGTTAACTGCTTTATTTGTGTTAGGCTTACGTGGATATAGTGAAGCACTGGGAATGGAAGACATTCACCATCATCTACGAGAACAACGATGGAGTTGTGCGCCTGCAAGAGCTGCTCAAGGCACACGGCACTTCGCCTTATCCGATTACAGTGCGCCAGCTCAGCGATTCGGGCGATTACAGGCAAGTAGACGCCGATTACTGCACTTCGCAGATACTCGTATCTAACCACAACTATTCGCGCAGACCGCTGCTCAAGCAAATCAAGAATTCGGCCGAGGCGCACATTGTGCTCGACTGTTCCATCGAGAAGATCTACGAGGTGCTAAAGCAGGCGCAACAAATCGGCATGATGAGCGACTACCACAGCTACCTGATCACCTCGCTCGATCTGCACACCATCAACCTGGACGAGTTCCGCTATGGCGGCACAAACATCACCGGTTTTCGGCTCATCAACGAGAAGTTCGTTTCCGACGTGGTGCGCCAATGGAACATCGACGACAAGGGGCTGCAGCGTTCGGCCAATTTGACAACGGTGAAGGCCGAGACGGCGCTCATGTACGACGCAGTGCATCTGTTCGCCAAGGCGCTGCACGATCTCGACACATCGCAGCAAATCGACATACATCCCATCAGCTGCGATGGCCAGAACACCTGGCAGCATGGCTTCAGTCTTATAAACTACATGAAGATCGTGGAAATGAAGGGCCTCACCAATGTCATCAAGTTCGATCACCAGGGCTTTCGCACGGACTTTGTGCTGGACATAGTCGAACTGGGTCCGGCAGGCATACGCAAGATTGGCACCTGGAACTCGACGCTGCCCGAGGGCATCAACTTTACACGCACCTACAGCCAAAAGCAGCGCGAAATCGAAGCCAATCTGAAGAACAAAACATTAACTGTAACCACGATTTTGGTGAGTACGAGAGAGGAGAGCGTGATTGATGCACTTCTTGAATCTGTATTTCCCTACACCACAGAGCAATCCGTATTGCATGCGCAAAGAGTCGGCAGTGCCGCTCAGCGGCAACGATCAGTTCGAGGGCTATGCGGTGGATCTCATACACGAGATTTCCAAAGCGTTGGGCTTCAACTATAAAATTCAACTGGTGCCCGATGGCAGCTATGGCGGCTTGAACAAACAAACTGGGTATGTACAGATCATGGGACTAAGACGTCAGTAGGTCATAGTCTCATAATCCAACAGGTACCACATGAATCCAACAGGTGCCGCACTAAAAATTGATTACATGCTCCAAAAAGTTGACAAATCAGTGCTTAAAGTGCCATCTCTATTTCTCTCTATTTCTTAAATCTTTCCAGCGAATGGAACGGCATGATACGCGAACTTTTGGAGCAACGCGCCGACTTGGCCATTGCCGATCTGACCATCACCTTCGAGCGCGAGCAGGCTGTCGACTTCACAATGCCATTCATGAATTTGGGCGTATCGGTGTTGTATAGGAAACCCGTGAAACAGCCGCCCAACTTGTTCTCGTTCCTTTCGCCGCTATCGCTGGATGTGTGGATCTACATGGCCACCGCTTATCTGGGCGTGTCGGTGCTGCTTTTCATTCTGGCCAGGTAGAAGCGTCTGTAAGGAATTAATAGATCAATTACAATTGTGATACTCTCTGCAGATTCACACCCTACGAGTGGCCCGCCTATGCCGACGCGCACGGCGAGAAGGTCGAGAGCCAGTTTACGCTGCTCAATTGCATGTGGTTCGCCATCGGTTCGCTCATGCAGCAAGGCTGCGATTTTCTGCCCAAGTAGGAACACTAAACTAAACAATTTCCTTCTCTTACTTAATAATTGCAAACGTTTTTTGTAGAGCACTGTCAACGCGCATGGTGGCCGGCATGTGGTGGTTCTTCACGCTGATTATGATCTCTTCATACACAGCCAATTTGGCAGCCTTCCTCACCGTGGAACGCATGGATTCGCCCATCGAAAGCGCCGAGGACCTGGCCAAGCAAACGCGCATCAAATACGGCGCTTTGAAGGGCGGCAGCACGGCAGCTTTCTTCAGAGTAAGCGAAAACTGCAGCTAAATCTCTTCAGATGTTGATTACTGTTTTTGTGTCGAAAAAAGGATTCGAAAATCTCAACATATCAGCGCATGTGGTCATTCATGGAATCGGCACGACCCTCTGTGTTTACGGCCAGCAACGGTGAAGGTGTTGAACGCGTTGCCAAAGGCAAAGGTAATGCAAAGCAAACGAGTCAGAGCACAACAAACAATTCGAATGTGATTTAATGTAAATTTCAGGCTCCTACGCCTTCCTCATGGAGTCCACATCCATTGAGTATGTGACCGAGCGCAACTGCGAGCTGACACAAGTGGGCGGCATGCTGGACACCAAAGGCTACGGCATCGCTACGCCACCCAGTCAGTTATAACCTATAAATAACCTTTTCAACCAATACTAATTATTGTTTTGATTTTCTGGCCAGACTCGCCATATCGCACTGCCATCAACGGTGTCATACTCAAGCTGCAGGAGGAGGGCAAGTTGCATATACTGAAAACAAAATGGTGGAAGGAGAAACGTGGCGGCGGCAGTTGTCGCGTCGAAACATCGAAATCCTCATCGGCGGCCAACGAGCTGGGCTTGGCAAATGTGGGCGGTGTGTTTGTGGTGCTAATGGGCGGCATGGGCGTGGCATGCGTAATAGCGGTGTGCGAATTCGTGTGGAAGTCGCGAAAGGTCGCCGTAGAGGAGCGTTTGAGTGCAATTTTGCATGAATGAGAAAAGTCATAAGCCCAGGCTGAATGGGTTTAAGTAAAGAAATCAGTCGAATAATAAAATAGGAAAAGACAAACCAAAACGATCGAACCACAAACAATACATAGCTATAGGGTGCGGAAAATAAGAGAGCAAGGAATAACAACAACAATTTAAAACTTGAAACCAAAAATTGACGCCAAGATCGAAATGAAACAAAGCACACGTGTTAACGGTTTAAAGGCGAAAAGTTTAATATTTCGTTTTGCTTTCCAGGTTCTATACTAAGAATAGTTAAACTCACCACGATCAAACACTAACCTAAAAAATAAACAGTTCAACTCTGTTGACAAAAGTTGTGAGTCTGATAGTTGTGAGGGTGCGAATTTCACTTTGATTTGAAAATTCACCACATCACAAGTATGAGGATCACAACCGTCAGTCAGTTGAACTGATAAGGCTTGATTACACGTAACGAGTAGAGTGACAAGACATCAAAATGATACTAGGCCGAGAGAATTGGGATGGTGAGCAAAAGCGACGAGTTGTTCAAACGCATTTTGACACGTAGTGAGTGAGTTCGGTTTTACAATGCACAAAATGAACTAAGCAACTCGCGCAATTAAACTCAACCGAGCGAAAAGTAGTGTGTGACGCATTTCGCATGTGACGAGCGATTCCGCATGTGACGAGCGATTCCGCGAATCGCTGCGAAAAAGAGACAAATATAACGGTAAAGTAGTGGTCGCTCGGCCTAGCAAACAAAATGTGATTCTAGTGACTCTCTCGCCACCTTCATCGGTCACTGACTCAATCAACAACTCGCCTTACTGTTTAGACGAAACGAGTACTCATTCGAATTGCTGTCTCGTCACTATACTCGTTACGTCTAATCAAGCCTATAGTGAGAACACAATAGCGGAGAGTAGCTTAGAAGCTCGTTGACGGTACACAGACTAACAAATCACTCAATTCAAACTTGTATACACCATAACTGCTCCAATACTCCAATACTCGTTAAATAACAAATCAATAAATACAGTCGAGCACATTTGCATAAGTAGACACTTGCGAAATCATAGAAGCGTAGACACATATATGGAAAGATCAGCTGCATTTATGAACCATTTGGGAATTGTAACGTACTCTTAGTTAACTAGTCGTATGAAACTTCACAAAAACCATACACACACACACCCACAGAATTTGGCCACTTGGTGAAAAATATAGCAAATAATTGCATAACTTTAGCATTAGACAAACATTTATATACTTCAATAAAACTTAAAGTCGACACAAATCTCTAACAATACATATTGTATAAGCGATCAGATTGTAATATGGGAAAAAAGGAATAATAAAGATTATAAGTGGAAAATAAATCGATTGAAGCGCAAATAAACTTTCTCCAAATCAGCGCACCATGATTGATATTAATTAGTAATTTTATAATTGTCGAGCACGCGTCGAGTTATTTTCAATTAACTCAAAACCACTGACCGCCAAACGAACGAGTCCTGCGGCTTTATGGGCCGCCATAAATAGCGAAGGCGGTCAATGGCACTGCCCAGCGGAGCCGGCGCACACCTGCAGCCAATTTGGCATTTCGTCGACACGGCCAACACGACCGCGTAACCGCAAAATGCCACTCGTAGTCGCAGACGGAACACTTTCGTTTTCATTTGTCCGGTTGGTCAGGTGGTAAATTATTCAGAAAGCTATTGTGGCTTTTGCTCTCTGACCGCATCGCATGAAATAATTGGCTTTGTCCGCCAGCCGGCAAATGCTGCTATGCTCGCCACGCATTGGCGCTGCGCGTAATCGATCCGAATCCGGTTAAAAGTGCATCGCACACCCGCTGCGCCTTTCAGTTTCCACTCGGACAGCTCGTCGCAATGAGGTCGACCGCGGTGATTGTGCTTTTTCTGTGGCTTCTGTGCCATTTTCCTGCCAGCCGGGCCAAAGATAATGATTTTTCTTCATTTCTCACTGCAAATGCATCTTTGGGTAATTTCCATTAAAATTCTTTCTTTCAAATATTCTTCTTTATAATTCGAATTTTGGCATCGTTAACGCCGTAGCCGTTGTGGTGGATCATGCATACATGCAGACTCGTGGCGAGAATATTTTGGCCAATTTTCAGAAGATTCTTAGCGATACCATACGCGAGAATCTCAAGAATGGCGGCATTAATGTGAAATATTTCTCCTGGAATGCGGTGCGTCTCAAGAAAGGTGAGTAGAAAATGTTTTACAGAGACATGTGGCAGGTCGGAGGGAGGTTGCCGGAAAGACAGATCGTACGGTCACGGCAGTCTATTATGACAAGGGCAAAGATGCCTGACCACGACTACGGATTACACAATTCCCATCATTATCTTCGGGATATCCGTACCCCTTCCCGTCTGGAATGGAAGAGGGGAAACATCTTAAATAACTTAGGCACCACAATCTACACTCACGGCTCCAAGATGGAATGCGGAGTAGGAGCAGGAGTCTTCTCCGAACATCTAAAGTTAAGTGTGTCTTTCCGACTCCCAATCACAGCCAAGCGTTTTCCAGGCGGAAGTGCTTGCTATTAGGGAAGCGACATCACTATACTTTCCGACAGCCTATCCACGACTAATGCACTAAACTCGTCGGTTTTATCGTCAAAACTAGTGCGGGAATGCAGGAAGATCCTCACACAGCTAGCTCATCGGTTCAAAGTTACCCTGAGATGGGTGCCAGGGCACAATAACATTGACGGGAACGAACAAGCCGATGAACTGGCTCGAAGAGGCTCCGCTTTTGATGAAAGTGAGGCGCTGACTCGCCCCACTGGGCTCTATCAAGAACGAGGTCTCCAAGGACTTCTTCGCCAAAGCTAACACTAGATGGCAGAGGATGGAATCCTGTAAAATCAGTAGATCACTATGGCCAGCATATGATAAGAACAGGACCGCGGAGCTCTTAAACAAGGGACGTGGCGAGACTAACTGCAGTCAACACAGGTCACGGGCCCATTGGAGAGCATGCGGCTAAAATGGGTATTCCCTTCAATACCAGCTGTCACAGCTGTGAAAACCCAAACGAGAAGGAAACCGTCCATCACTATCTCTATGCCTGTCCGGCCTTGTCAAGAAGGAGATGGGAAATCCAACATTCCAACTTTTCGAAGAGATAGCAAAGTGCACTATACGCTCGCTACTCTCTTTCATCAACCTCACGGATTGGATATAAGATATACGCCGTAAAGGATCCTGAAGACAAAACATCAGTATACCGTAAAGCACCTACCGGGAATAATGGTAACAAAACGGATAATGGTAATTGGATGTTCATGTTGGATGTAACATCGCCACTTGAACCAACCCAAGCAACCAACCACACTCAGAGTTACCGAGTTTTTCGGCCTTTTACATGTACTTTTGCCAGGCGCCTCTGTTTTATTTAAAATTTAACCATTCTTATAAAAATTTTACCCAAGTGTACTTGTTGAGAACCAGCAAGCCACCTATCTTACCTAACCTTATACCTAACCTATAAAAATCTTCATACGAACGAAATAAATGTTGCATTTTTTCCGCACCTCTCAAAGACTTCCTCGCAGCCATGACAATCACCGATTGTCAGAGCACCTGGAGATTTTTCGAGGCTACCCAAGCATCATCCATACTACTCATAGCCATAACAGATGCCAACTGCCCGCGGCTGCCACCCAATCGCGCCTTAATGGTACACAAACCGCCTCAAGCCTCAAACCACTAAATCTAATCCACACACCCTTCTTGCCCACAGATACCAATTGTCAACGACCGACGTGAGTTCTCGCAAATCATACTCGACATCAAGGTGCAACAGATTCTCAAATGGAAGACGGCCATCATGCTGGTCGATCAGTCCATAAGTAAGTCAGTGAACATGTTGCACCAACCAAACTCATCAGTGTCCGCACCTCCTGATTGCAGTCAACGAGAACCCCCTGCTGGTCGAGTCGGTAATGCACGAGAGCAGCAGAAACCACATCATTCCCTTCTCGCTGCTGCTGTACAAGATCGACGAAACGCTGCGCAGCCAGAAGAAGCGCACCATCCTACGCACCATACTGGAGAACTTCAGCGACACTGTTCCGTCGCCGCACCAGTTCATTGTTATGTCCAGATTCTACGAGGACATTATCGAGATGGCCGAAAGCATGGACATGTTTCACGTCTTCAATCAGTGGCTCTTCGTTGTGCCGGAGAATCCGGGCTACAATTTCAATGCGGAAATTTTGACTTCAAATCTGGGCGAAGGCGCCAATATTGCATTCATGCAGAACGACACACAGTCCGACTGCTCGGTACGTATGCAAAATATAGTATAACCTAAGAGAGTAACTAAAGAGAATGTTTGCAGAGCTCCGTCAATTGCACCATCGCTGAGGTGTCCATGGCCTTTGTGACTTCCGTGTCGCGTATGATTTTGGAAGAACAGTCCATATACGGCGAGATATCCGATGAGGAGTGGGAGTCCATACGCTTCACAAAGCAGGAGAAACAAGACGAGATACTGGGATACATGAGGGTAACATCCATACTTATCACGCGGATATAGTAAGCTTTTTTTCTATATTCTTGTAGGATTACATTATGGCGAATAGCAAATGTTCAAGCTGTGCGCGCTGGCGCATCGAGACCGCCTTGAATTGGGGCAAAAGTGAGGAGCATCGACGCTATCGACCCGGCGGTGAGTGGAACTCGCACTTCGCTCAAAATAAAATGTATATATGAACAAATATACTTATTTACTTGAACTCTGCAAACAGAAATGCGCGAAACGCGCAATAAATACTTTGAGTTCGTTGAGGTCGGCTACTGGAGTCCGGTGCTGGGCTTCATAACGCACGAATTTGCCTTCCCGCATACCGAACACTACTTTCGCAACATAACACTGGACGTACTCACCACTCATGTAAGTCGATTGAGACGTCGAAAGACAGCGTTTTGAACTGAAACATAAAACATGTTTGAATTCTTTCCATGCAGAATCCACCTTGGCAAATATTGGAAAAAGACAGTCGCGGTGCGATCGTCAAGCACAGCGGCATTGTTATGGAAATTCTGAAAGAGCTCAGCCGTTTGCTGAATTTCACTTACCACCTGCATGACATGAAAACCGGCACAGATGTTGAGGAGGAGACGCACCCGGGCGGCAATGGCACCGTAAATTTAAAATAAATAAATAAATAATATATTTATAACATTTTGCATGCAATTACAGGACGAACTCGTAGGGTCACTGACACACATCATACCCTATCAAGTGGTTGAGTCGCTGCAAGGACACGGGGTAAAATTTGAAAACCGTTACGCTTCCCAATTTCAATTTTAAGAGCATTGCTTTTTATTTGTTTGCAAGTTCTTTTTGGCCGCTGTGGCAGTTACTATCGACGAGCCTGACAAGAAGTCCTTCAACTTTACAGCGCCCATCAGTGTGCAGAAATATTCGTTTATCTCTCGCAAACCGGATGAAGTCAGTCGCATTTATCTGTTCACAGCACCCTTTACATTAGAGGTAAACAAAATTCTAATGGGCGTAAAGAAAAGAAGATAAAGAAAATATTTCCAAAATTGTTTACCTCCAAAATGGAAGCGGTTCTTTGTGAATATTTTTCTTCTCCTTTCTGAACTTTTAACAATTTCAGAGTACGATTACAAAAGTGTATTCGCTCAAATTTTAACCCTTTATTTATTGAGAGTAATTCATGTTTAACCCTTTCGACCCCAAATTTTACCCTGTGTCTCGATATTACTTTTTGCTATGTAAATCAAGAAAACTCGCCTAAGAAATGTGCACATGACATTTGAAGTCGCCACGCCTCTTTGTTGGAGTTCTAGATATAGTTTACTTTTGAGCAATTTTAGCTTAAAACGGGTTAAATAAATTTTGTATAAATATTTTTTAAGTACAGAAAAATTACCTAATATTTATGGAAAAATACAAAATTATCACTTTCCGATTTTATTTAACCATTATTAAAGAAAAAGAGTTTTGATCAAACGCGCCCAATTCGTAGACTTCAATTAAAACACAAACTATCCCTGATTGATCGCTGCAAGTTAATGGAAATTATTTTGGGTATAACAGTAAAATTTTTGTAATTTGCTTTGAATTCACTTCAAAAAAATTATTTTGTTGGTGCCTACTTAAATTAAACCCATCAATCAATCGTAGCTTTTGCTATAAGATGACAAATAGGTGAAGTTGCTCTCATGAAACTTTCTGGTCGAAAGGGTTAAAACGGACACTGTACTACACACTTTCCTACATGTTCACCAACAAATAAATGCTCGTCGTTCTCCTTAGACGTGGGCGTGCTTGGCCGGCATCATCATCATCACAGCACCGGTGCTTTATATCATCAATCGCTTGGCGCCCATGGACTACTTGCGCATCACTGGTCTGGGCACCATGAAAAGTTGTTTTTGGTACATTTACGGTGCGCTGCTGCAACAAGGTAACTCCAACGCACGCATAACTCCAACAAATGGCATTATTCCCATTCCAACTGTCCGCAGGTGGCATGTACCTGCCGCGTGCCGATAGTGGCCGCTTGGTGATCGGCGTCTGGTGGATCGTTGTGATTGTGCTGGTGACCACTTACTGCGGCAATCTGGTGGCTTTTCTCACCTTTCCGCAGTTCCAGCCGGGCGTCGACTACTTCTTTCAGATATTCAAGCAGTCCAACATCGAGCAGTTCGGCCTGCGCAACAACACCTACTTTGAGAAATATTCCGCGGTGATTACACAGCACAGTTGCGATTACAGGGCACTATTGAATGTTCTGTTGGCATTGCAGATATCAGCGCGCGATGACTTTCGCGATTATGTGCAGCGCGCCATCATCTACAGCAATCTGCAGAGCGAGGACATTAGCGCAGTGCAGCGCGGCAAGCGCGTCAACGTCGACTGGCGCATCAATCTGCAACTGGTCATACAGAAGCACTTCGAGAAGGACAAGGAGTGCAAGTTCGCGCTGGCCCGCGAGAATTTCGTCGACGAGCAAATCGGCCTGATGGTGCCCAGAGGCAGTCCCTACCTGGAGCTGATCAACCATCAGATAACCCGCTTGTTCCAGATGGGCTTCATCGAGCGCTGGCACCAGATGAATCTGCCCATTATGGACAAGTGCAGCGGCAACGGCATGTTGCGCCAGATCACCAATCACAAAGTCAATTTGGACGACATGCAGGGCTGCTTCATGGTGCTGCTCTTCGGTAATGCAGGCAAATCAAGATGAAAGCTACTGCAGTTGTAAAATGTTCTTGATTTGTAGGTTTCATCATAGCGGCCTTTGTGGTGTTTGTCGAATTTTGGTACTATCGCTTGTACGTCATGGAAAAGGAGAAGAGGAAGCCTTTGTTCTCATACTAAAACCTACAACAGCACCGAATTCTATTATTCTATTCTATTATTATATTCTATTATACCTAATAAAGTTATTGCATTTTACTTGAATATAAAGATAAAGCACATTGTTTCATTGATATGCAATCCAAACTAATTTCTTCCCCTACGGGGCACTCGTTTCTCTTTCAATGGGCCACTTGAAAAATTCACACTGCGCAATTACTTCTTTGTTTATGGGTAGTTTAATTTCGGAAAATGCTATTCATTTTACATGTACAAAAAGCAAAACGTTAAGAGTGCAACGCGCACAGAGCAACTTAGTTCGAGTTGGCGTTGGGTCCACGACGGCGACCAAAGCCTTGCACAATGTTCACGAAGCGGCGATTGTATTGGATTCTCCTCTTTGCGCGACCGGTCTTCTTCTTCTTCTTCTCTTGCTTCTCCACCTTGGGTGTCTGGCCCTTGACTTTACCGGCACGCGCCAGCGAACCGTGCACTTTACCACCGAGCATTGGCACAGTGATGTCCAGCTCAAATGAGGCCAATGACGTCACAGCGGCATCGTTGCTCAGCGCATTGCCTTCGCAATTCAATGTGATCTCCTCCAACTTCAGCTCATACAATTGAGCGATTTGAGCCTAGAAAAACCAAAATCGCATTTTAGTCATGAACGCAGTGTAAACCAAAGTGAGGTTAAAGGCGCTCACAACACAGCAACGGCAGCCAGTGCCAGCAGCGCAGTCTGCTCGCACTTCTAGTACACTTTCACACTTACCTTAACCTCGGCAATGGTAGCACTTGGCTGCACCTCGAAGGGTTCAACATTTTCCAAACCGCGTACGAACAACTGCATTTTGATGTGTTTTCCTGCAAAACAATTGAAATTTTATCACTTTGCTGTTGTACTGAAGTTTCATCGAAATGTCATTCATGCTACGGAACACGTGTGACAAGTCTTCAAGCACAATTTTGCACAAAAATTCTACTGTAATAAAAAGCACTTTGGTAACCACGGAAAGTGCACTCGTTCCTGTACAATTCCACACCGAATTCAAGCAATATTTTTACGAAATTCTTGTAAAATTTATAAAAATTAAAATTCTCACCTTCACACTTGCATGAGGACTTGCGAAAAAGAAAGATGGCCGAATTTCGAAACCAGCTCTTCGAATTGAGTACCACAGGGTGCATGATATGTTAAATGTATCATGACAGGGTGGCGCTGTCAAATGACAGCTGTCATGCAATGTCGCATTTGAGAGTACCAAATGCGCTGACAGCAGAGAAACACATCTTATAATTGAAATAAATACACATAAATACGTGGATTTATAAGAGCAAATTAAAACATAAACAAATGAAAAAGAAAAAATTAAGAAACTCCAGTAAATTTTGGATCGCTTCAGACAGTTGAATTCACCAATTGGAACCCTGGATGGACTGCTCACTTAGTGATGATACATACAGCACGTCTTCTAGTTATCGACTTATTCGCTGAACACTGGTTTCAGTTGACCACATTTCCACCCCACTATTGTGGATTTTATGCCACATTTCCACATGCAAATATTGTTCTGTATACAGTTTTTAGGAATGTAAATTAAGAAACTTTTTAAAGTATAGCGCCATTCCCAAATTTTACGTTTTCAAGAATATGTACCAAAAAATTAAATATGACCTGATTTGTACGCCAAGTAAAAAATTTAAGGGGGTATTCTTCTTCGTTCTTCTAGACGTTCGATTTTGAGGTGATTTTTCGGGCGTAATAAAAAACACTGCAATCATTTTTAGTATCCATGTTTTTATCAGTTTTGTATTGATACTTGAAAAGTATAAAAATGAATAATAGTTAAAAAAAACTCATAATTGAATTCGGTAGAGTGGGGACTCAAAAAAAAGGTGTCTCCTGGTTGCTGTGATTCTAAGCCTCCTGGTGATTTAAAACATAAAAGTAAGGTTAATTGTTATTAAACAAAGATGTAAATCTATCTGGACGTAGCCAATTTGCAACACATTAACTGGCACCAAATGGCCATGGAAATGGAAAATAAAGGTAATTTTTTGCCTCCTTTCTTCAAATTTGGTAAATTTTTCAAAATAGTACACAAAAAACAAATTAAAAACCCCGACGTGGAGACAATTTTGGTAGTATTAAAAAAGTTTGTTACAAATTTCCAATAAATCGGTGGATTAGAACTTGAGATATCATGTCAACCGTATCGAAAAGTAGTTTCGAGAAAAACTTGTTTAGAGTTTACAGCTCATTTCGGGCAGTATGAGTGATGCGTCACAAATTTAACTATAAATCCGAAAATAATTCGAATTTCCGTAAATCCTCTTAAAGGCTTATTCTTAAAGGTCGAAACTTTGAAAATATGAACTTTTAAAAATCCATATTTTCGAATTTCTAGACTAGAATACCCCCATAATGCCAACTTGTGCGCAAATTCATTGAATGAATTCTAAATATGTACTTCTAACCTGTTATTTTGAAAATATTTTGAAATTGTTTTTATCAAAACCCTCAGAATGAGTAATTAATACTAATCTTTTGCGTTTTTGGCACACTTATAAGACAACAACAATTTATTATAAATAATTATCACTTTATTTTGTTATATTTATTTAGCATTAATATTAATTTTAGAAAAATTACAATTAATTATAAGTACCTATGTGTGGTGAAGATCAATTTGTGGGTGTAGGCGTGCGTTCCGCATAGTGCGAGACGTAAAAAAGGATTTCAAACATTTCAGGCAATTTTCGCTCCCACATTTTCAGTGCCATCTAAATTCCCGCCTTCAAAACATCGCCAACTACCCGCACGCCCACCATTCGTATTTACAAATGCCTATTTCGCGAATCATCTTTAGCGCTTCTCGCATTAATTAATTCATTGGTTAATAGTTACTTTTATTTTATAAACAATTCAACTTATAACTAGTGTAGATATCTCTTAGTTATCTCTCTTTTGCTGCTAATGGTTTGTTTTTGTATAACGCTCTTTACAATTTTTATATGCCAACAATTAAGCGCGCCCGTCCGTTCGCAACGCGCCTGCAGAACACACAAAGAAAGGTGTAAGTGAACGATTCGAAAACAAAATGCAACAATCAAATGAAGACGAACTAGAAAAACGCAGAACATTGAAAATAAATTAATTAAGATTACATAAAAGTCAGCTTTGAATGTGGCTCAGCCGCATTCCGCTGCCGAAAGGGTAAACGCTAAAATTGCAACAACAACTCGATTGCTCGAAGCACTTTGACTGCACAAGTGGGAGGGTCGGGCAGGCGCACGCCGCCGCTGCCGTTAATGCACGAAATCGTTGGGTATGTAGTGGTGATGCGGCTCGACAATGACACTCGTGTATTGCGGCGGCGCGTTCACGCTCTTCTCCGCCACGAAGCTGTTGGCCAGTTGTGGCTGCTGCTCCGGCAACGGTTGCTGATGCTGATGCTGTTGCTGCTGGTGATGTATCAGCAATTGTTGCTGATGGTGTAGCTGTTGGTGATCCATTTGATGGTGATGTTGTTGTTGCTGTTGCTGCAGCGGTGGCCCGTGATTGGCCACCAGCGCCTGCTGCTGCTGCTGCAACTGTTGATGATGCACGTGCTGCTGCTGCGGATCCATTTGCTGCAAGTGATGCTGCTGCTGTTGATGTGGTGGCGCTGCCGTTGGTGGCGACACCACCAGACTGGCTTGCTGGTGCGAGCTGCTGTCTGACAGGTAGTGCAGCTCGAAGGTGTGACTCAGTTCGCTGTACGTGGTCTGCGGCGAAGTGCCCGTCACAATTGACGCGTTGCCGGTCGACATTTGGCGATCGCTTTCCGAGCTGCTGGAACAGCTGTTCGAGTTGGCCGAAAACGGTCGACTGATAGCGCCCGCCGCCACTGCCACGTCCACCGAGCCGTCGTAGTAGTAATGCGTGTTGTTGTTGTTACTGCTGTTGCTGCCGCCGCCGCCGCTGTAGTAGCCGCTGGTGGTGGTGTCGGGGTATTGTATCTCGTGGCCGAGCGGGCCGCTCGACGAGCTCACCACCAGATCGTTGACCGGCGGGAAGAGCGGCGTGTAGCTGAGGCCTTCGTGTGGCGGTGGCACTTCGTGCGTATGGTGGGCGTGGTGGTGATGATGATGGTGGTGATGCTGGTGCATGTGGTGTTGGCTGTGCGGTGTCATGTAGGCGTTGTTGTTGTTGCCGTTGGCGCCGCTCAACACTGGTGCAAGGCCGTTCGGCGCGAGCCGCACACTCTCGTAGCACGGATCCAGTTTTGGACTCACGCTGAGCGCACTCGCCACGCTGGCCGTGCCAAGGCCGCCGTTGCTGAGCGCAGCCGCATGTGTGACTGCCGAATGCGCCGCATGTAGCGATGGTGTCAGGCTGGCGGGCGTTGCAATTGGTTCGCTCTTCACCACACCCGTTTGGATTTCATTGAGAATCAAGTCTTTGGCCTCTTTTTCACTGTAACGAAAATAACAACAATCAAATTGACTTGAATGTTAAATTTGTAAGGAAATTTCTCTAAAAGCGATAAGATTTGAATTGGTCGCTTTAAAAAAAGCCGTTAATCAACTGAATTACATGAGGCAAAAACTAAAATGAAATCTATATGAATTGGATTGGTTTAGAGAATATCAGAAATTACTGCTTACTCCTTACTCCCTACTTACTTACTTAGCAAGACAATCATTCCTAAGGAACCTCGGAGAGATATCATTCATAGACGTTAAAGACCTGAAGTAACCTAATCTTAGAGAAAGCTGCAAATGGTATCGCAACGGGCCTACTTTTTGGCCTATGCGAAGGATGAGATCTATCAAGCCACTTCAACCTAACCTAACCTTACTTCCCCTCTCACACTTTTTTCCTATTGTACTTCTCGATTCATCTCACGCACTCAACTTGTTTTATTTTCTATTTCTCATTCTATTTTCAAACTATGAATACTGAAGCATTCGATTTCTCCACAATGACCGCCATTTTGTCTGCGATCTGTGCTTTATTTGAATACACGCTAAACACATATTTTTCCTTATTGTTTCAACGAAACAATTTTTGGTAAATAAAAACACTTTATTCCAAAAATACTGTGCGTATGCTTCTAAACTAATAAAACGCAATCTGCTGCACACGGCCCCGTCGAGAAGCGAAGTCCACATACATAACCTTAAATCGCGCGGCAAATCGCTTTAAGTCCACTGTTTATATAACGTCAACGCTTCGTTTTGCTTTCGCACACTTTGCGCCCCAAACACCAAAACGAACACCAGCACCGCACGGATGCCGATGCCAATGCCGTCGTTTATTGTTATTGTTATTTACTCACCTAAGGACGTAATTCACGCTGACGATGCAATGGGTGCGCGAGGAGCGCGTGTTGTGCACCACAGTCGCGTACGACTGCACCCAGACCCAGCCGCCGCCCTTCGTCAGGAAGCGATAGTATTTGGTGGTGACTTGTCCTTTGTATATCACTGCAGTTGCAGCAACAACGACAGCGACAGCGGCAAAAAAAAAAGAGCAAAGTAAAAAAGAAAATAGAAATAAGCGAAAAGTGGAAAAGGATTTCGTTATAATTTGCAAAGGATTAAGCGTGCGCTGTCGGTGTTATTTTTGTAATTGTACATAGTCGGCGTTTGTTTTCACTGGACGCACAGCGGCACACTTACGTATGTTGTGGGAGCAACTCATTGGTGCGATGTCCGCGACATGAATGTACTGATACAGGGTTTTCTCGATGAGGTCCTGCGGTTCGTAGCCCGTCAGCTGTGATACTCTGCAAATAGACAAAGTGTTGCTGTTTGTAATCGCCACTGTTGTTGCTGTTGCTGCCAATGTTGACGTTGTTTCTTTTTAATGGAAAACATGAATGTTTGTTATTGCATTTCATTTCAACAATAAACGAATGGCTGGTGCGCATTTCAGTGCTGCTCTCGGGTTCTGTTCGCGTTGAACTGACGTTGTGGTTGTCATTGTTGTTATGGGTTATGGCTGCAGCGCATTCAACTAAAATTCAATTATGCATAAAGAGCAAAAACCAAACATGAAAAGTGGAAAGCAGCGAACGCAGTAAAGTGCGTGCAAAGGGCGAGGAAGCGTCGGCGACGCAGCGACGACAAATCGCCGAGGAAGCTGTATGCGGCTAACGCTGGGAGTGGTGTGTCATTGTTATTTTAGACTGACAATGCGTGAAACATCATCATGAGGGTAATTGAGTGCCAGTAATGCCAGACAAGAGCATGTGCCCCACCCCCTTTTGCCCCATCAGCGCATACATACACACACTGAGTTCTACACGGCTCCCCCCGGCCACGGTTGCGCAACGCTCGGCAGGCGGAAAATCAAAATCAGCATTGTGTTGCGCTCAAGAGGGAAATGGTTTGTTTTGCTTTCTTGTTTGCAGAGCTAAAGTGGGTGGATACAATGGGAAGCAGCAGCCGCCGCGCCACCAGCCACTGACACAAGCTCGCGTCAGAAGTGTCGTGATTAAATATTTGTTCGGTGTTGTGTTTCCAGCACTGAATCCGAAGCGCATTTTTCCGTTTTTTTATGTTGCTAATGTAAAGAAAATATCGCTCTTTGGGCAGCCAATTTCGAAAGAAAAATTGAATGGAAAATGCTACAGTTTTACTTTGAAGGAAATGTTTTGTGTGCGCGTACCTCGCATCCAGAAAGATCAATTTGAGGTCCATGCACGCGCGAAACATGAACATATTTTGGTGCAGTTTGATTTCCGTGATGGCGGATGAAGGCAGCGAGTGTCCAACAGCAACTAAGCCTAAATTCTGTATACAGCCGCCATGTCCGTCGCCATAGTCGGGAAATATTCGCGCCTTCAAGTAGCCCGAACAGTGAATAACCTGAAAAAAATTAACGAAATATTCAACTTGTATTGAAAATAGATCGAAGTATTTTGTATATAAAAACCGTCTTCAATTAATTCATGAAATATTGACCCAGATTTAAAAAGAACTATGTTGCTGTTAAGTTCATATTCAAGAGTTAATGTTGTTGGTATAATTTGCTTCTGAACATTCCCACAGCTATGCAGAACTGAAAAGTGCTGGGTAGTAAAAAATTTGTTCACGCAGCATTCGAACTTAACGCTGGATTCTCTTCAGATCCTTTTCGAAAGTAAATAAGTTTTCTGTTAACCCTCTCCGGTCAATTTCTGCATTTCTTGAGATAAAACTTTTTCTTTCAAAATATTGACTCTCATTGAACATTTTAGTAATAAAATACAACAAAATATAAAAAAACATTTAGGTTGAGAATTACAGCTCCATCAATTTTGTACGTTATATTGTACAATGGTCCGCAAAGGAGTAAAAATACATGCAATTTTTGATTCATTTTTTTTAAGTTGTATGAACAATTCATTGATTTTTTTATAGAAAACATAAATTAGAACAACAATAAATCAAAACGTGATCTGATTTTGATCGAAACTTTTTTAAATTATATATATAAACAATTGCTTCACATTTATTCGGCCTTATATAACTGTTGTTGTTGTCGCAAAGTTCTTTTCCCCTCAATAAAACACAGAATCAATTAAAATTCGTGCAGTTTTACAGAAAGATACTGAATATATCCGATTCTTATTATCGGAGTGGGAGTGGCAAGTACGCATGTATAACCTTACATAACCTTTAAATGCTCAGAAGAACACAAACTCGTCTATTAATTCTAATTTTTAATCGAAAATTGCCAAATAGTCGAATTTTATTCATCACGTGGTTTACAGATGGGCGTGGCAGGCATACAAATGCAAAAACTTTATTACTGAACCCATAACTTAAAAAAATGCAAACATAAATTGAAACCGTTACCTTCAACCCTTGCTTTACAACCCTTGTGATCATTTGTGCGATATATCGTACAATTTTTTTTTAAGACTCAAGAAAAATATTTAAACGAAAAAAATGTTTAAGTTATTTAGTTTTATAAATCAACTGAGATGCAAACCTTGAAATTGTTTAGCTTATAGCTACTAAAAAGTATTAGATATTTAAAAATTCTTCCGCAGAAGTACCGTCATTTGCTGGTTTTTCAAATTCTTGCAAACAGCTGCTTACAAAATGCACTCATACTGTGTAGCTACGGCTATAATGATTTATATTTTTAAACATAATGATACAACACATCCTACTTAATAATAATTAAAAAGCCGTTCCATAGAAAATGCGTTCGCTGTCAAATAAAAAATCTTGGAAAAAATTGTACGATATATCGTACAAATTTCCGGAAAGGGTTAAAAACAATTGACATGTTTTGCAGCAAGTTTCAGTGCCAACAACTAACAAATCCTCGTTTTTTCTTTTCGAATACGTCTTCAAGAGTCTTAAGCAATTCTCACCTTGTATCCAGATGTGGTTAGGCCGGCGTTTCGTTTCGCCAGCACACACTTCATGCGCAGGAAGAATGATTTCTGAATTTCGGTCGTATGCGAGCCGCGATCCGGTCCATATGAGCCGTTGGGACTGCCGATCGCGATGGCGGTGGCATTACCGGTGGGTGTATTGGTCTGTGTTAAGTGCAGAGAGTTTATAAATGCATCCTACGAATGTCCAAAGAGACACACAAAACAAAGTCAAACGTATGAACTACTTTTTAGGTCACACGGCGCAGTTCGACGCCACTTACCGGGTTTTGGTAGACGTACGGATGCAGCGACAGTATGGCATTCATCTCGTCCTGATCGTGCGTGTGTATGTACTCGAATATGGAGTTGCCCGTCAGTTCAACCTGCGAAAGCACATCAACCAAATTAGTCACAAATTAGTCACAAACTTTAAAAGTTATTGCAAACGAAAAAACTTAAGCAAATATGTTGACGACATAACTCAAAGTTATTGGCGCCATTGTGCGGTTTATAATGAAATGCCAAGTGTGGCACTCGTTTTGAAAAGCGAAAAATGCAAATTCCACACAAAAGGAGCAACTTTCAAAATAATCAGCAATATTTGCCGTTGCCCGCTTTTTTGGCCAACAATTTATGCACATAAATAATTCACTGGGAAATGCGCCACTCGCTGGCTTTCCAAGCATTCCAAGCATCCACAAACAACAACATGCTTCGCTTTCCAGTGTCGACGCTGCTTCCAAACAACAGCCCCCGCCTGCCAACCCCACAAAACACTCACCTGACTCAAACCCAGATGCACCGAGGCCGTCTCCGAGATGTACATAATTTTGCCATCCGGCGCCACCACGAATATGAAACCATCCAACGTCTGCAGCAAATGAGAGCCCAGCTCCTTGATGGCAGCGCCGCGCTGCATGGCAGGTGAGGAGCCCCACGCCTCGCCCAGACCTGCGTGCGAAAGTCGCCGGGGTTGGAAACGGCACAAAAAAGTCAATATTAATGAGTTGAAAAAGCGTAGTGAGGCAAAGCGTATGGTTGGGAGGAGGGGTCGCTCAGCAGGCTAACAACATGATGACGTATAAATATTATTCCCAATTAAAGTCATCGGCACAGTGGGATATCGATGGCAAACCCTCAGACACAACGCCGCAAACAACACCGATTACACACCAACACATGCGCGCCAAGCAATGAAAGGCAAATAGAAACGGAAAAAACAGGATATAAAACAATGCGTGACATGAAGGATGTGTGTGTGTGCTCAGGTTTATTGTTTTTATCATTGGCATCACTCTTTTTCTCCTTGATTTGCTTTCTTTCATTTTTTCACACATTTTTCCGCCAGCGTTTTTTATTCGGAATAATTATTTCAACAAAAAAAGGCACAAAAGACTACAAAGAATTTGTGCCCTTTTTATGGGGGCTGCCACCACGCCTTCAGGGCACAAAACTGCTGTTCTATCTTAGCGATTTTCCACCCACAAAAGCGAACGCGTGTGTGTGTGTGTGTGTACACTTAAGTGCAGCAACATTGAGGACATATTGTCAACGTCATTGTCCTTACGGGCAGACAGCGCAGCACAATGCATGCTACATACATATAACACATACATGTATGTGTGTGTATGTGGGATGTTTTTAGCTCATAACTTTACTTTAATCGACCCAACTAAGCCCTAAGGAACTTGTGGCATTCATTATGGGAAAAATTCGCGCAGCTCGCCACTTCAAAAACGACGTCCTGCTGTCACGGCAAAACAACCACGTGGCAGGGTACACTTCGCGCGCAGGAATTCGCCGCCGAAACAACAATGCCGCCAACAAAATATGCCGCGTTATGTGCGCATGACTTCTGTGCACCACCTACGGTCCGGCCGCGTGTCGCTGTCAGCCGCCCCTCAGCGTCAGCCGAACAGGCCGGCGCAAGGTAAAAGCCGCTGACACCAGCGCACGCTCAATTTGCACACAAAGCCATGCTGATTGTTCCAATTATACTAACGACAACAACAAGCCATACGCTGCGCGAATTACTTCCCAGAAAAACAATAACAACCATAATACTATTGTGTTGTTGTGTTGTCAGACGTTGCGCTAAAACGCGCTTCAAAGCGCCCAACCATAGCCAGAGAATGTTCCAGTGGTCGCACTCACCATCGGGAAAGACTTGGCGCATTTTGAGATATGACGTCGTTAATCTTATGATGGACGCTTTGTCCAGCTGTGATGTAATTGCACTTGGTAGTGGTAATAATTTGGCCAATTCGAAGAATTCCGCATTCTCTTTTTCACGTCTAGTGCGGGCGGCATTTTTGCTTTTCTCCTTCATGGCACAAGTTTTCGCTAAATCTGTAACAACATAAAAATAAGAAAAATATTAACATCGTTATTTGAGTGAAATGAAGTGTTCAAGTGAGCAATTTATAGGTCAGAGATTGGGCCATGAAAGCAGATCTAAGACCATTTGAAAAGTTATTCCTGCTTTAACCCATTCGAGACGACGATTTTTTTCGAACACGGTCCCCATGAGCGAAATTTTTTTTCTTTGTATTGTACACAGTAAAACCAATGCCGAAACTTTTTTCCTGTACTTTACAAATTTCATTAGTTCCAGAAAAATTTTATTTCCACGACTAGTTTACTCAGAATAACTGATAATTACGGCACATTACTGTCTTATAGTCTCGGAAATCCATTGCACACACGGTGTGCAATCGGTCTCGAATGTGTTAAGAGAACATTTTCTAAAGATTCACATAGTCTTACTGCGCAAAAAACCAGAAGAAGTTGTTCAAAACATTACGAGAATATATATGATATATATATTGTATATGAAAATTTGTATTTTATAATTTTCAAGTTCAATTTACTTTAGGTGATGCAAATATATTGGGGGAGAGCCTTGGGTTAGATTAGGTTGGAGTGGAAGACTTCTACATTCAAAGATCACTTAACACTAGAAAGACCACAAGTTTTCCATGCCTACAAAGACATCTTACATTCGTTGATATCTCGAAAAGTACACATCGGATTTGGCTGATTGAAGTTGTAGAACCCTTCTTTTAGAATTAAATAATTGTAGAATCCGATATAAAAATAAAAGTCATCAAAGCAAAAGTTGATAGAAATAGAAAATGCAGATATTTAAAAATGAAAAACCGTCAAAATGACCGCAAAGATCTTTATCCCTGGTAGATAGCAGCCGTCGTAGCTCAGCTGACTAGTGCGTTGGACTGCGAGTCAAGACTCCGCGAGTTCAATACTCGGTTGCGTTAACAACGAAAAAAAAAAGAAAACAAAAATTTTTCTTTCGGCGGTTGTCCGCTCAGCAGGAAATGACAAACTTCTGAGTGTAAAATTTTCTATGAAAAAGCTCCCAACTCGCCGTTCGGAATCGGCATAAAACTGTAGGTCCCTTCCAACCTTGTTAAAACATTCGCACGCACAACAGGGTTGGTTGCGGGTTGCCAGGCCTTAGTCTTAGTCTAGTAATCGGGCTGTCGTGTCAGTCAAGAAGAAGAAGAAGAAGATAGTTTGGTTAGATTAATGAAGAAAGCTGAGCCGAGAAGCTTATCTCTCCTACTGGCTAAAGAGGGACATTGGCACAACAGTTGGAGAGCAGTCTCCTCCTTCTTGGAGCCACAATCTCGACAGAAGTCGTTGGATTGCAGCCCAGTCTTTGACTTTGGGTGTTCGAAATCGTTTGAGAACTCGTAGATTTTTGGTTTTAATTTTCACAATTCAGCATTTTGAAAATCTGGGGCCGTGGTGACCGCGACACAAGGCCCTTTTTCTTAAGTCCTCCTTCTAAAAAGTATAAAAGTTTGTGCACAACGATAAAATCCGAGCTAAAAACTGCCCTGACCTCCCACTCATTGTCCGTACAGCTTATCTGGCATATTCGAATTGAGAAATAATAATCTTCTGCGATTATATTAGTTGCCGTCCAGCAGGCGCGGATCCAGAAAAATATTTTGGGGGGGGGGTTTAAAAAGTAATTCTTTAATATTTATAAAATGCCTTTTAATTTGTATGTAGTTTTATAGTCGATCCAAATATTTCGGGGGTTTCAACCCCCAAAACCCCCTGGATCCGCCACTGCTGTCCAGTGGCGCATACAGGATTTCATTTTAAAGGGTTTTGCGTGCAAATTTTTAGCAGAATACCATTCGAAACAATATTTTGTACCAGCAATTTTTTTGTCTGGGGGGGCTTGGGCGTTCCTGTGTGCGCCAATGTTACCGTCAGACATAAAACTGTCAGCGCAAGACAAGTTCTTCTTTAGTAACTTCCCCCTTTTTATAAATTTCCAACTCTCCCACAAGTTCCTCTTGTTCGACTTAAATTTTTGCTAAAAACCTCACTTCCTTAACATTCAGCGCCGATTTCCAATCAAATTTTTACTACCACAATTATCATAAACTCATAAACACTGAACCCACGACGCCAATACGCACTTGACAGACTGTTGCGGCTGCGTTCCGTCAACACCTTTCGCTGAAAAATCATCTTGGCCAATTTGCTGCTGCTTCAACGCGAGTTCACTGGATATTTTTTCGCTTATTTTCCAACTTTCCACTGCACTGCACTGATCTTAACTCTAGGATAAGCCATTCGAAACTGTTGCAACCAGCAACTGTTCGGATTGCTTTTAAAAAAAATTCCCCGCGCACACTTGCCGAGTGCGAAATTCCCGAATTTTACCTCAAACAAGTGGCTCTCATTGGCCAGTCGGCGGCTACCTGTGCCGTGTTTCTTGAAAGAAGTATCCATATTGGATTAGAGGCAGTTTTACCTGCCGCCAAACGAGCCGCGCCGAGCCACAGTCAAGCCAATTGACTTAAGAACACAATGGCCGCTGCACAATTCATTCTTCGACCATTACTTTCAACGTATGGAACATAAATCGACACCCACACTCACACACAGTCACGCGTGAGCGCAATTCGATCTGCGTGAATTCATTCATAAAACTCCGATTCATCGTTCGCCATGCAGTGCTGACGATGGGCGTCTTGTTGTCTGCGAAAATCTTTTATTAGCGCCGCACACGTACAACAGGTTGTCCGGCGGTTGCTCTAACCACAGGCAGATTATCCTCCTGTGACATTCTCTGCTGCACACGTACAAACATCCGCCTGGACAGGAAGAAGCGAATAGTTTCATTTTGCGAATAATTGACTCTTTTGGTTTGGCTTATTTATACACAATTTGCATCACACACACACATACATACATATCGGCATTGTACATAACCTAACTTTAGCCATATGACGTTTGCCGCCACTGCCATATTGTGAATATTGATTTTCTCGGAATTTTTGAGATTCCTTGCACAATTGTTTTTGCTTTTACTTCATTGATGAAATAGTGAGGGCACGTACGTGATTTTAGTGGAATTTGCAAAGTTATTGTATATATTTTCAAAGTTATTGTATATATTTCTTCCAATGTGCAGCATTTTGCCTTTCAGCTATGGCTGCGCATTCTACTAGGAATTGAGCGGACAATGAATGCTGAACACTGAATTCGACTGCATTTCTTTGAAGTTGCGAAAAATGTAATTCAAGTCGGCGGGAAAAATTCAATAACTTGAATTGAGTTTTTTAGATATATTTTACATACAAATCGCAAACCCTTTCGCTATTTTGTTGCCATATGGCACATATGGCTACTTTGTGGACGTCCGCCCCCCCCCTCTGTGGTTTCAAGAATACATTTTTTGTTGGTCCTTAGAATAGTTTAAAGTTTAAGGAAAAATACGAAATTAATGAACTGAATATTAAAGTTTAAAGAAGAAAAGTTTACACGTTTTTTTAATGGTATATCTTGACATAGTAAAGGAAGAAGAAGCAGGAAACTTTAGATAACTTTTTAATTTAATTTTTTCTTTCAATTTAGATACTTTTTTCTTTTAAATTTTGGCTAAAGTAAATGAAGAAATATTCAAATTTTCGTTATGCATACAAAGTTTTATGTTTATGAATTATTACAGCCACAACGATGTGGTTGCTCGCATAGAAAAATACTCTAAAATACTGGGTCCGAGTATACAAATTTAAAAATTTCTTATGGAATGTTGTTAACACAACCACATAGAAGCCCAAAACGTAAAATTTACAATTTTAACTTTCCCAAGTAAAAACCTGTAGCGAAAGGGTTAAACAAACATGTAAACATGTTAAATTGTTAATATTATTAATAAATTAATATTTGAAAATTTGTTTAAAAAATCTTTAAAATACAAACCGAAATATTCTTTTAAACAAAAATTATGTTTATTAAATTGTGGCACTCAATTCAGCTTTTGTCATTTTCCTCATTCAATTTATAAAAATTCCTTACACCTCATACCTAAAGAAATTTAATTTAAAGCCACCAATATGTTATTTTATCAATTACTAAATGGCTTCCAACACGCAATAAAATAGCACATTAATTCGTTGAAATATTATCGCAGTATTCCTGCAAATCAAAAAACCAGAAAAATCACAATTTAAGACCCAACAAAAATATGTAGCAATTTGTTACATTTATCGTTTGCTCCCTCCATGCAGCAATCTGCAGTAAGTACGTTAAATAAATTGCAACTGCCCACACTGGCAATTACCAACAAAAATCGAATAAAAATAAAACAATGGCAACAACAATGCGGCACAACAACAAAGATCATGCTTATCTGTATGCGCCCGAAATAGGCCAGTTGGCAAAAGTTACACTACCATTTACGACCAACACACACACACACACATACACACACAGAGCACACGGCCAGCAAAACCAAAAGAGTACAAAACATTTTGTCGGCATATCTGGAGCAACAGATTTCCTCAATGGTTTTAATCCTAAAGAGCGTCACAACTAATCCGCCGTTTAAATGTGCCAACATGCACGGCTGAAGTGCCGTGTCGGACGGCCGTCGCCCCTGCCGCCAGCGTCGACAGCCTCATTCACCAGTCCGCCGTTTGCACATACAGACACAGAATTTGCCATGCGGCTCGGTCGCGCAGACTTACCGGCGGTACCGCGACATTGCGACAAAAGGTTTTACGAGCATTTCGTCGAGTAGCGGAAGTTGAGACTTCTTGCGCATTCAGTAAACACAACAGTCGTATAGAATTATAAAATGAATGTAATTAAAACTACATATTTCCTAATTTATGTTTTAATAATTGAAAAAGGTTTGAGGGGCCTTTAAAGTGTTTCTTCTTGCCATTGTGCAAGATTTGAATTCGTGTTCATAAATGTGTTTTCCACTTTAATTGGGGTTCTAGCTGATCTCGTTAGTCCAGCAGGTAACGCACTGGCTTTCATACTAGAGGCACTAGGTTCGATTCCTCGCTCGGGCTGGTGAAACACTCGTCTACTTCTATCGCTATCCACATGAAGAAGAAGCAGCAGAGAATTGCAAGAATCGCAGAAGTGGGCGCTTGGACGGCAATGGCCAAACCTTCAAGTGTAAAAGGAAATTACCAAAAAAATAGGTCGTTTGGATTCGGCGTAAAACTTCCCTCCTCTCTTCCCCCATCCGTTTGAAATGTGTGTTGTAGCTAGGCTTCCCAACTGTTAAAACGGTTTAGGGAGGACAAAATTTGGCTTGAGGAGGACTTTATATGGATACTACTGTTTTTCAGGAGGACATCACTCCTTCCTTCAATATTTCACCATGTTTTTGGAGAATACAAGTGTAAAAAAAGAAAACCTAAAAGCACATGTAAATTTTAACTTTTTAACCACTTTAAAAAATATAACAAAACGCATATTTGTGCGACTATAATCAACAATATCAAACAATATTTTCAATATTACATCGAGATCACACAAAGCTTTTTTTAATGCATTGTGTATTATGTGCAGCCGCCGTAGCTCAGCTGCCTAGTGCGTTGGGCCGGGAGTCAAGACTCCACGAGTTCAATACTCCGTTGCGTTAAGGGGTTATATACCTTTTTGTGGCTCAAAAATCGAAAAAAATTTTTATGACTTCTTTTTGAAGTATATACTTTTAACAATTTTTCTGCAAAATTTCATCGAGATCGGGGCACTAGAGCCTAAGATACGGCCGTTCATAGCGCACAGTTTCCGGAACTCAAGTATTCAACTCAAACTTTAAACGTGATTTTCTCCAAATGATGTTTTTTGAAAAATGCCATCGCGGTGAGCACGATATCCCGCTAACCACTACATCGATCAATGTGAAATTTTGAGGGGTTGTTTGTACATACAATAGCTAATTCGTGAACGAAGGAATTTTTTTTTCGACAAATTCTTCTATTTTTTTTTGGCAAAAAACTCAATTTTTTTACCTTAAAAAATCGACATTTTTGGGAAAAATAGCACTGTAACTGTAAACATTTTTTTTTTTTTAAATCCTTCGTTCACGAACAAGGTAACACTATGTACTAACGTGGTCTTGTTTTTGTTTTTTTTTTAGCTGAGCCGTTACCTCGATTTCATGCTCACCGTCAACCACTGCTAACAAAAGGAGTTCTGCGGCAAGGACTGTAACTTCCCCAATTTTTCGAATTTTCGCTTGAAATTTTATACAAATTCACATAAGGACATGTACTTTTATAAACTTTGTATTGCATTTGAATAAAACTATGGTAACATGCTTAAAAAAAAAATTAAAACTCTGTATTTCCCTACAGAAAAAGATATATAACCCCTTAACACCGAAAAAAAAAGAAAACAACAACAATTTTTCTTTTGGCGGCTGTCCTCGCAGCAGGAAATGGCAACCCTCTGAGAGTAAAATTGCCTATGAAAAAGCTCCCAATTTGCCTTTCGGAATCGGCAGAAAGCTGTAGGTCCCTTCCAACCTTGTAAAAGCATTCGCACGCACAACACGGTTGGTTGCGGGTTGCCAGGCCTTAGTCTCGTAATCGGGCAGTCGTGCCAGTCAAGAAGAAGAAGTATTATGTGCGCGTGACAATTGCCTTTTAATATGTTTTAATTTGAATTCTTAAGATTAACGAAAAGGAAATTATTTTTACCACAGTTTGCATTCGTATTATCAGCACTTAGACGCACAACATTTTTTCTTTTAAAGTCTAATTTTTCCAATGCGGCCTTAATCATGTTGAACATTCCAGCAGCTGACTCATCCGGATTTTCAACGAAGTCTATAGTTTTATTTTGAATGCCCAAAGCAGCATCGAAATATTGGACACCAATTTGAAACATTTTCTTCATTACTTAAGTTTCCACACTTGAATAAAAAAAATTAAAAACAAATTGAACAAATTGAGCTTGAGAAGGACTTTTTGGGCTTTGAGAAGGACGGAGGGACATTTTCTGTTCAAGGAGGACTATCCTCCTCAAAGGAGGACGGTTGGGAAGCCTAGTTGTAACACATGTTGAAACGGGTGGAATTTGTGATATCACAATGGTCCCATATAGAGGCCTGAGTGTGTCTCATACGAAGGCTGCCACTAGAACCTATTTAGGATTCTAAGAATTGAGAATGTCACCAACACTGCATCCACCTTATAATAAATTCTTTTTTTGTTTTTTGTGAGAATATAAATGTCATCAGGTCGCGCTCTGATCATTAAGAATCTTTTTAAATGTTCACTTCCTTAAATGTTCACCTTCCATTACGCTGAACCTTAGCCATGAAAAGACAAGTCAAGTCAAGACAAGTAAACATGCAAAGTAGTCATCATCATCATAGTTGGCTGGTCAACCCCGATCGGGTCTTCGCCTGCTGCAGTAGAAACCTCCAGTCGTCTTTATTTCTTGCTTGCGTTCTCCAAGCTCTTATTCCCAGACTCCGTGCGTCATCGTCCACGCCGTCAATTCATCTAAGTGGCGGGCGGCCCCTTCTTCTGTTTCGCTGGCACTTTCCATAAAGGATTTGTTGTGCCGGGTATACAGCGTTCGCGCGTAGAATGTGACCGGCCCATCTGAGTTTGTTGACCATTATTGTTGTAATCACAGATGGGTGCGCATACAGCTTTTCAAGTTCGTGGTTGTACCGCTTCCGCCATTCGCCGTTATCGCAGATCGCACCGAAAATTCTGCGCAAAACCTTTCTCTCGAAAACCAGGAGCTTTTGCTTATCTGCCTAACTCAGAGTCCAGGTTTCGCTGCCATAAAGCAATATCGGTAATACAATTGAGCGGTACAAACAAATTTTGGTTTTCCTATTTAATAGGCGGCTCTTTAAATGATTACAAAGCGAGAAATAACAGCGGTTTGCAGCAAGTATTCTGTGGTTGATCTCTGTGGTCAACTTGTTGGCGTCGTTGACGTTTACGCCAAGGTATCTGAAATCCTTAACTACTTCAAAGATATAGGGGCACTTTGCACTTTGGTTTTGGCTTCGTTTATTACGAGGCCCATATTTTTTGCTGCCACTTCAATCTTTTTGAACGCTTCTTGCCGGCTATATAGAGAGGGGGATATTATGTCTATATCGTCTGCATAAGCCAGCAATTGGACCGATTTGAATAAAATTGTTCCTTGAACGTTCACTCCAGAGTCCCTAATAACTTTTTCTAGGGCGATATTGAAGAAGAGACATGAGAGTCCGTCCCCTTGCCTTGCAAAGTAGTCAACAACACAAAAAACTGTTCAGCAAACTTGCCGTCCTGGTTAAACGTTTAGAGTCCCAACAGATTTCCGACAGCTTTACGAAAGATCAAAATAAACTATTCATAAGTCAGTGCATCGAGTGCAGATTGATGTGCCCACAAGTTTCTACCTAGACATTTCTTTAAAAATTTACTAATTATCGTGGAAAGTTTTCTATTCTTGCCAATTAAAGTCGGTAATTACTACAGTTCCCTTCAAGAAAATTGTTTATAAAATTTTGCAAATTTTTTCTAAAGGTTATAGATGTCGCAAAAAACACCAGAGTTTACATTTGGCATAAAAACTCTTACATTTTTTCTTAAACCCTAACAATGCTAAATAGTTTCAAAGAATTTCATCATCTATTAAAACAAAAACTGTCACTCTACATATGAACTGCAAATAATTTTTATATTTTATTTCATTTCCATTACATGACAATTAGTTAGGGGTATTCATTACCAAACAGAAAGCTTATTTTAGCCGCAAAATTATGCTGAAATGTGTTAAACTACTCATAATTCGAACTGAGGGGCAAAGTTGCTACTCCGTATGGCAATGTTGCCTACTTCACATACTAAGCCATAATTTCAATAATTATTTTGCCTAATTAAAACTTGTGCCAATGCCTTCAATATAACATTCAGCATCAAAATAATTCCAACCATATCACCAACTCTGTCTCATAATAATACCAAAACTTTTGATCGTCAACAACTTTCATGTCTCACTGAATGAGCCAAATTGTTAGCCATGCCATCAATTGCTGCCATTACTCCTACAGCTGCCAATTTCGTTTATGTTCGCAATTAAATCGCAACGAATAAAGTTCAGTTTGATAGTGTTTTAGAGCTGAATAAACAAATCAAAAAGCATATTGGCTGCGCGTTTATACGCGAACCAATTGCACACAGCAAATTAACCACCATTACGCCACACGCTCTCGCACAGACTTCCGACCGCTTTCTGTTTACTTTCGGGTTTTAATCCGCAAATTAAGCGCGTTAAGAATTAAAGCCACAGTGGAGTGAACACGACCACAACCCCCAAAACAGCAGCGCACTGTTCCGTTCAAGATAAGCGTCCCTCTTCAATGGCATGAAAATGAGGAGGGCGTAGCAGTGGACCAGTGGCTGCCGAGCACTGCGTGCGGGTGTGTCAGTGGTGGACGGCAAACATATTGCGCGCCATCGAACGTTATCGCCTGCAGCTCGGGGAAATTTCGCGTCATATGTTCCGCACATTTAACGCGTCTGCTCGCTTTGCTGAAATTCCTCAAAAATCCTGCACAACAGCCAGGACATGCTGGTCACAGTTCCTGCGCCGAGCCGAGCGTGGGAACTTTAGTCGAAGATTGCAGTTACCTGTACAACTGTTTACGCTCTAACGTGTTCCATCTCGGCGTTGAGAATTTCCAAGTAGAAAATTGCCAAGTGAACATTTCTCAACGACATGTGAAATGCACGAAAATCGGAAAATCCCGACCAACTAGGCGACCGTCCTCTACTTTCCCGTGAGAACATTTTTCGCCACTACACTAGTTAGTAGTTGGTCGAAGGCAGCGGTGATTCTCGACTGCGTCCTGTACCTGGAACAGCGCACATGCCCGACACACATGCAGCGCGCGACAAAGCGCCTAACGACTGCGCACTGCGCATAAAACGCCTCAAACTTGAGCGCACAAACAACTCCACCGCCACCGCTGTCCAAACAATTGTTATCTATTAATGACTTTAATATGTGCTTTCCAACTGGCCGACAAGTACATGTTTTATGGTCACCTTCCGGACGTGGCCGCTGGCAAATTTCACGGCCGTGCGCAGCGTTGTGTCCATTCACAGGTTCGCAACGCGCTTTGCGTGGGAACATTTTCCCACAATCTGTTTCACTCGAAGCAAGAGTTTCCGCTTTACCTGTGCGACATGTTCGAGCATCGCTGCCGTTGTCGCCATATGTTTATTCTAATTTTTGTTGGTTCACAGCGTCCGTTTCCATTCACTCAACTCTACGCATGCGTAATCACCGCTGACTTTGTGCCTGTTTTGTTTTTGTTTTTATTTACTTTTGAAAATTTGGGCCATGCTCAGATTATGGATTTCCTTCGGAATCTGTGTTTTTAAATTTCTACTCGTAATTGGAGTAGAGCTTTGGTTTTATAATTAGTCAAATCATCTTAACCTCAATGATGATTGTAAAGTGTTTAGAGGTATTGAATGGAAGGAAGACATTTATGCATAGTTATGAAAACAAACTTCTTATGATAATTTTTGTTTCCGGTTTGAATTAATTGGAACAATACGAGCATGGATTTATGTGCTAAAGGAAAAATATTCCTAGAGAAAAAAATGTTCCTATAGGAACACAGTGCTTTATAAAGTACTCAATCAATGCGAGACGACTTCTTTTCATAAAATAACATAAAATAAAATCAAAAAAATAAAAAATAGCATGAAATCAAATAAGTAACCCTAAAGGTGTTCAATAAAGGAAATAAAATAAAACAAAATAATAAAAAAAATATTATTTAAATTATATAAAATTAAGTATATAAGTGTTGCCAAGCAACCAAAAAAAATATTCCTATAACATTATAGCGCTTTATAGAGCACTCAATCAATGCAAGAAGACTTCTTTTTGTAAATTGTAAAAAATAAAATAAAATAAAATAAAATAAAATAAAATAAAATAAAATAAAATAAAATAAAATAAAATAAAACAAAACAAAATAAAATAAAATAAAATAAAATAAAATAAAATAAAACAAAACAAAACAAAATACAATAAATTCAGTTAAAAATTGTATTTCAAGCAGGCGTAATCGTACTTTGGCTCATGCAAGATTTCCAGAAAGATCTGGCCAAATCTAAATCATTGGAGAACTAAACAGCTTCTGGACTGGGATGTGATGTAGTTGTCTGTTCATTTGACCGTAGATAAGCACGCCAGCGATTGTGTCTATCTTTCAAGCCACAGCTGCAGCTCAGCAAAGGAGCTTTCACTTCTAATGTGTCAATTTGCCCCCAGAAGACTTCGTCACTTTGTGGCCCCTTTTCTGACAAACCTAGACCATGGACATTAACAGTATCGCGCACTTAACTCTTTTGGGACTTTGGGGATAATAATTCCCACTCAGTTTTTAATATCCCTCAGAAAATTTATTCAGATCTTATGACGCATATTTCGACGAATATTTCTACCAAAAGTAAAAAATTTGGTTTTCAAAATGAAACTCTGTCCCGAAAGAGTTAAATAAAGACAGTTTGATTGGCTTCACTCTTTCACCCGAAAAGGAGATGTTCAGTTTGAGGATCTTGTCCTTTTTCATTTTTAATACAACAGACCCCAAATCTTTCTTATGTCAGCGCCCTAAGTTGCCACCTAGCTCGCCACCAAACCTAAAAGTCTGCATAATTTGCTGTACCAACAACAATAAACTAGGTATTGGATGAGTGCATAAGTTCGTGCCCGGTTTTACTGGTGGCGTTTCAATCGTTCACGGTTGGTACTCATGACTGAAATGTATACTTGTTGTAATTCTTTGTAAAGGTGACAAGTCAAACTTTGAATTAAACGTCAAATCATTTTGATTTCTTTGAATTTGCTCGTTGAAAAAGCGCATTGAAAATGGGTATAGAAAACGAACATTACCGTCATAGTATGTTATACGAGTTTCGGAAGGAAAAATTGTTGGCGCCGCAACGAAAGCTATTCAAGCAGTTTATTTGGACCGTGCACCAGCGCTTCGCACAGTGAAGAAATGGTTTGCTAAATTTCGAGTTGGTGATTTTAACCTCAAAGACCAACCTCTCGCTGGACGGCCTTCCGACCTTGACGACGGCGTTATTCGCACTCTTGTTGAGAACAATTCACGCATTTCAACGGAAGAGGTTGCCCAAGAACTGAACGTCAACAAATCAACTGCATTTCGTCATTTAAAAAAGGTTGGGTACACTTTGAAGCTCGATACTTGGGTGCCGCATCAGTTGAGTGAAAAAAAATAAAGTGGACCGTGTAAAAACAGCCATTGCTTTGCTTTGACGTATCAAAAATGAGCCTTTTCTGGATCGGTTTGTGACAGGTGACGAGAAATGGATTCTGTACAACAATGTCCAACGAAAACGAACATGGAAACAGGCACACGAGAAGGCGGAACCGGTCTCCAAAGGTGGATTGCATCCGTTGAAGGTGTTGCTGTGTGTTTGATGGGATATCCGAGGAGTGATATATTTTGAGCTCTTGCCCGTTGGCGAAACGATTACCGCTAATAAGTATTGTCAGCAATTGGCCCAATTAATGAAATCAATTGAAAAAAAATGTCCGATTTTGACCAATCGCAAAGGAGTCCTCTTCCACCACGACAACGCCAGACCACATGGTGCAAAACCGACTCAGTCCAAACTGAAGCAGATGAACTGGGAAATCATGTCACATCCTCCATATTCACCAGACATCGCGCCTTCAGATTACCACTTATTCCGATCATTGCAGAACAATTTGAATGGATAAAGATTTAAAACCGTGGACGACGTTAAAAACCACCTTGTCCTCTTTTTTAACGAAAAAACGCGTGATTTTTATGAATCCGGCATCCGTAAGTTGGTTGATCGTTGGGAGTGGATTGCCGAACATGATGGCGAATACATAATTGATTAATAAAGATTTTGTTTTGAAAAATTTCAATTTGAGTTTTGACTTCAAATCGGGCATGAACTTATGCACTCATCCAATACAAGTAAACTAAAAGTCATGGATGTCAACCATGTATTGCCAAAATGACTAAAACGCTTTGTTAAAAATTTTAATTTAAAATTTAAAAAATTTCGAACATAATTTATCGAAAAGTCAGCCACATTGAGCTTGCAATGTAAACAGTTTTCCGAAATGGTATTTATGCATGTTAAATGTGTTGACATTTGCTGCATTCAACACACAAAAAGTTGTTCCAAAAATTTCCATTTAAGAAAAGCAACTCGAAAAATCAACAAACAGCAACAGGAATTTGTACAAATAGCATTTTTGTCGTTTTTCCACATCGACAACGCCATCACCGATGTGCTGTGCAATCCTTTGACGTAATTCGTAGGTAGAGTAATTCTATTTTCCAAAATAATTATGCATGTAGTATTTGTGTTTGCCAAATAAATACCGACTACTGTTTGTGAACTTCTACTAACAATTCAACAATGCCAAAGTAAACTTTCAACGTAATATAAGAGCAACAACAAATATGCTCAATAAATACTGAAAATCTCGAAAATATCACGTAAAATCGATCAGCAACAAAAACTCGCTTCCCCAATTCAAATACACTGTACAACGGCAACGGTAACGGCTGCAACAGCAATAGCAGCAGCAATAACAACAGTAGCAGCAACAAATCAAATGTCGGCAACACACACACGCATTCATACGCCAGTGCACATTTCAGCCTCACATACCAGACCAAGGGTCAAATCGATTATCATTATACGATATGGAATGTGTGGGTGTGTGTGTACGCGCGGTGCGCTTGTGTGAGTGCCGAGCGGGGCGGCCATTGTTGAATCTGAGCTGCAGCCAGTTTTCAACGTGTTGATGCAAAGTGCGTAGCCAATGCGTATTTACTATTGCTGCTGCTGCTATGATGGCAACAATAAAGACAGCCGCCGCACCTAAGCGCAACGCAACGTAACGTCTAAAATGACACACCAACACCGACGTCAACACCGACGCCAACCGCCAACCGACGCGCTACACCTTCGAAACGCTAAACATCTCCATTATCACACAGCCTGCATTGTTGTTGCCATTGGCATTGCCGTTGTTATTGTTGCTGCCATGATTTGTACGTGATCTTCGCTATGAATTTGAATTTGATTTTGAATTTGTTCAGCCAGCAACAATAACAACAACAAAATTGAAATAAATAGTAATAGCAGCAGCAACAGCAGCAAGAACAACAAATAAAAACACAATAGACGATATTACGACTAGAACGTAGCAACAGCAACAACAACAACAACCATGCACTACGGCAAACACCAGTGGCAGCGGCGAACAGCAAACGGCAAACAGCGAATTGTTAACCTACTCCATTATTTTAATGCGAGCGGGCGCAGCGTACACCGAGCACCGCACACCTATTCGACATTCGACAGTGTGCCCACCTACGAGTACATACATACATATATACATACGTATATAGTACGTAAATATGTATACATGTGTGTATGTTTTGTTTTCTAGTCCCACTAGCAACAAAGTCGTATCGCTTACCGCTGCACTGTAGGCAGCCGAAAGAAAAAAATCAATACAAAGTCACGTTTTACGAAACATCACGTTTCACAGATACAACTAAGTATTCGAGCCATGTGGCAAAGAAACTCGAATTCAACTCGGCTGCACCTTTTATGCGTTGCACTTTTTATAAAAACGCTGTATTGAAATCGGTCGCTTTGTTGGAGGTTTTATGAGATGTCCCAGAGAACAGGTTTTCAAAATAATCCAAAAATTCTCTTCATGTTTCAAATTCGGTACATGAAACTACGAACATGCGAATGGTTTAAAACAATTTAAAAAATACAAAACTAGCAACTACCCAGTGGCGCATGCAGAATTTCATTTGATGAAGGGGAGAGCGAGGTTGCATAGAACTTTTGAGCCCAATACAATTGGAAACCATATTTTTTGTATTTGTGGGGTTTGAGCCTCTAGGCCCCTTCCTCCTACCCTGTGTGCGTCACTGCATCACCCAGTGCTATGAGCTGAAGTTTTTAAACTTTAAAGATTAATTTAAAGATTAAATTTTAGATTTAAATTTAAAGACTAAAGATCAACATAGTTCTAGTTAAATGTCTTTATGAATATTTAGAGAAACAAGATGGTCATAAATTAAATATACAATTTCTTCTGATGGAGAAGAGATGATTTCAAGAGAATATATAGTTACAGGGGGGCTTGGTGTCAGAACCTTTCCATTGCCTGTAATTATTCAACATTTTGAATCACTATGCATGGAATGTATGTTGCCTAACGTGGAAAAACGAACCCGTAAACAGTTAAGAAAATATCTAATACCAGCACATTTTTTTGGAAAAATCTATTTCTTTTAATTGTTCTCTTCATGCTTACTACAACGATTTACATAATCTAAGCATTTCTAATGAGTGGTTGGTACAAGCCTTTCAAATGAATATTACGTTCTCAAACGCTTTTTTATCAACTTTTAGTCGATCAATCACATACAAAAAATTGGACACACCTTTCGATAGCCAAATGTTCAGTTAAAATTCAATGATTTGATGTTATTGAGATGCTTTACCTTCGCCTTACAACGATTTTTGTATAAGTCGTTTACCAAATAACCTCCCGGGTGACCCCAGGGGATTACGCCGCCAGTTTGAATAAAACTCTCTCAAAAAAATGTCTTTTCCATACCTTAGTATGCGCTCAATAAGCCTTCTGGAAAGAAATCCAATAGAATAAAGAAAGCTAATAAGAAAGCTAATTTAATAGTTGCAAAATAAATCCTTAAATTGAGGCCTTTTTTTCGGTCGTCAGAGTTTTTCCGCTTAATTGATGCTAATTCCAAATGTGATGATAAACAATCATTGTTTGACGAAGATGATATGGAAGTAGAGGTAAACGACGAAAGTGGATTGAAAGCGAAACGGTTGACGATAATTTAGTAAATTCCTCTGGTAAAAGTTCGCTTTTTGATTTAACTTTAACTAACTTTAAAGATTTATTTTGGATTATGGAAAACTTAAAAAAAATATTAAAGGGGAAACGAACTAATATTTGCCATTTATAGATGAACATTTTTGTATTAATGGGGTCCTGAAGTACAAACCGTGTTTTTAAAGTTTTTTTGGGATTTTTTTTTTCAGAAACTACAAATGATAATGAGATAATTCTTTGTATATTTATTGTTTACATATTGAATTATAAAAAAAAACTGTTTCCACGTGCTACCGCGAACACTGTTGGGCTCCGCCAGCTAAGTACCGGCCTTTTTTTTTTGTAAGGGTGCGTTTGCGCCATCCTAACTTTGTCCCTGTTCGTCTGAAATGTAATTCAAAACTTGTCTCTTAAAAAGCATTACTCCAATTAAGGCATGACCTATAATGAACCCGATCTGATCAAAATTGGACCCGTGGTATCGTTTTAACTTTTTTTTCGAAATTCGCCTTTTTTTTGCTCTTAAAACTTCCCCCAAAAATCGGCTAGTCAATGGAGCGCAATCTCCGTAGGTTAACCCGTAGAGCAAAAAGTTTTGAATACAACAAAACAAGAATCAAGTGAATCGGCTAATTAGTTTCGACGGAATCACGGCGCGATGGTCAAAAAATGTGTTTTCGAGAAACACGCGTTTAAAGTTTTAAAACCGTGTACGTGACGTAAAGACGGATTTGAGGCTCTATATCTCAGAGACGTTTACGAATTTGACAAAATCCGTTCGTATACTTTTTCTGTGATAGTTATACTATAAAAATATGAAATAAAAATAAAATCGATTTTTTCAAAATTTACAACTAGAGCGCCCCCTTAAATTGTAATAAACTGACACAAAAAATGTTAACCTAACCGACAGGCCCCCGCATGACCAAGTTCTGGCTACGCCTCTGTTTAGTTATATATAATTGAGACAACCTTAGGACCTCAATTCCAGTTATTCAAGCCTTTTCGCTACGGTTTTGAAAAGACAGAGTTAGATGATTTACCAAAGAGCGTAACCGCCAAAATAAAACATGTCTTTGATTTGATTGAATAAAATTTGATTGAGTTTGGCACTAACCATTAAGCAACAAACAGCGTGCTGCCATAGAGGTTCTATACAAAATTTACATAAAATCTAAGGTAGGTTGTGTAGTGTCAGAACGCACTGTTTTTCTACCAGAATTGGTAAACTGAGCATTAATTTAGCATTTTCAAAACGACCACCAAGCGGGAATGTACAGGAGAACAATTGTCAACGGTTTATAAACGGTCAGTAGAGGAGCAAAGATTCATGAGTTTCTAACTGCATTCTCATAGAAAAAGACTTTCGGAACACGCTTTTGAGTTTTATATCTTGTATGACAGCAGTTAACACTTTTTAATGGAACTTAAAAACACATTTGTGTATTTTGCGCATTTAATATTTATAATTTGCTGATTCCAACTTACACTAAATATAAATATTTTGACACTATTTTTCAAGACAAGCACTGATAAACTTCTGAATAGATAATTTTTACATAGAAAAATTACCTCTAAACTGTTTAATTCTGTTTCAGAGAAGACGAGGTCGATGACTCCACATAAACAGAGTAAAATTTTTCTGCCTGTAAAATTAAGCAATTATGACGAAAGTTACATATATCGTCTGATTTCTGTCAATATGGGGGGCAGTGGCCGATTTAGGGAGTAGTTTTGGGCAGGCCCGTGCGCAGGGGGGGGTTTTGGGGGTTCTAACCCCCCCCATCGAGAATTTTTCCACATAATTTTCCACTAGCGAGCGAAGTCAGCGCAAAATACGACATCGAACTGCGGAAACCAAGGCTCGCGTCAAAACAGACTCAACGCTCCAACGTACAAACTGATTCAGTTGAAGATTATTTTCGCATAACGATTTACATCCCATACATTGATTTGTTTCTGACCCATTTACAAGATCGATTTTTGAATCACCGCAAAATTTTATCAAACTTTGCTTGCCTCTTCCCCAACAAAATGAAGAATTTCAATGCAGAATTGTTTGAACCATACTCTTCAATTTTGCGGGATGATTCCCGTGACATCTGGGTAGACGAAGTCAAACTTTGGCGTCAACTCATCGCCGGAAAGAACGTTAAAAATTCGCTTGAAGCACTCGATGTGTGCAATGGAGATGCGTTTCCAAATGTTCATCAAATGCTTCGCATTTTGGCAGTTCTGCCTGTAACGACAGCGACGAATGAACGCTCCTTTTCAACATTGCGTCGCCTCAAGACTTACCTCAGGTCAACAATGTCTGAAGATCGGCTGAACGGATTAGCCTCGCTCAATATACATCGCGATGTCGAGGTCGATCCGCAAAGAGTTTTGGAGACGTTTTTTTCTACACCTCGCAGAGTTAATTTATTATATAATAACTGAATATCAAGTCAAGACACAATAAAATGTCTTCATTTATAAGAAAAGTTTCTTATTATTTTTTATTAACTTCATAACCAAACATGATACACATATGTCAAAACCCCCCCCATAAACGAATTCTGCGCACGGGCCTGGTTTTGGGGATTGAAACCCCCGAAAGATTAGGGTCGACTTTAAAAATACATACACATTAAAAGACTTATACATAAACATTTATGAATATTAAAGAATTACTTTTTTAAACCCCCCCTAAAATAAATTTCTGTATTCGCTCCTAATGGGGGGCGTGAAAGGGAGGCGAAATAGAATCAGGTAATATCATTGAACCAATACTCGTGTATGCTCCATAACTGATTTCAATCACTACAGTGGGCGTGACTGAAAGACGTTTTAGGTGGGCGTGGTAAATATAATACAGCACATGTTTACTCCTATGAAATCAGAAGAAGAATCATTTGATATGAATATTGATTTGCAGTCATGTACAGTCACTTGTTTTACTAGTTTCTTGGGCGCAGAAAGTGGGCATGGCCAATTCTATAGAGCCTATGTGTACAACAGTGACACGCTGAATCGTTTAATACTCATATAGCCTTACATATGTGTACTATAGTTGATCTACAGTCGTGTCTGGATATAGTCAACTAATTATTGCAAGGCCTGTTCACAGTATTGAGGTTGTTCACTATATCAAGGTTCGAATTTTTGTTCAAAAACTATTTTTATTTGCTCAAAATACACTTTGTGTATATAAATTCAAGAGATCATTAAAATAAAAAAATATAAAACCCTACTTTCAACAACAATCGGTTTTCACTCGACCAAAAACATAACCGCTAAGGTCAAGAAACAGCTGATTTTGAAACAATCAACAGCAAAAATTAAAATTAGGGGAATACCCACTTCCATTTTTTATTCCTTCTTGTGTTTTTGTTGCGTTTTGCTTAAAATTGTTTTCAAAATTTTGTTCACTATTTAGAGGTTTTCGATTGTTTACTATTTAGAATAGGTAGGTAGGTAGATGTGGCGGCCCTTACGAGAGCACACGTAGGCCAAAATAGGCCCATTGTGATGCCACTGGATCGTTATCCCCTTCAACTTAGTAGGTCTCAAACCAACCTGAACAGTTAATGAAGCGTATTAGGCCTTTGGTGTCGACATTTGATATATTGGCTAGGTTGGCGGTGTAGTAAAAACCTAAGTGTTTTTTGCGAGTCCTGCAAAGAGCAGGACAGGTGCAGAGGAAGTGTAGAATGGTTTCTTCCTCTTCTACGTCTCTGCAGCTACGGCAGAAATCGTTGGCTAGATGGCCCATCCCTAGCCTTCTTGCGTGGCCACCGAGGATGCAGTGCCCAGTGATTACCCCGACAACAGCCCTGAGCGCGCCCCTTTTGAGGTTTAGCAGACTTCTGGTGCGCATCCAGTCCAACTTTGGCCAGATTTGTTGCGCTGTCTTGCCTGTCTCCGAGGCCGCCCAGGCGATGTTGGCGGCTTTAGTCACGGCCTCCTCTAGCATCAGCTTGCAAGTGCTTAGCGGGACACCCAAGCCAGCAAATTCTGCGGATAGCCCTTTGGTTGTGCCTAGTCTGGCCAGTTCGTCCGCCCTACAGTTCCCCGGGATGTCTCTGTGACCTGGGACCCATAATAGGTGTATGTTAAGCTGCTCAGCCATCTCGTCGAGAGATCTGCGGCAGCTGATCACTGTTTTTGATGTTAGGACATGAGACCCTAGGGCCCTGATAGCCGCTTGGCTGTCAGAGAGTATGCTAACATCTCGTACTGAGATGTTGCGCTCGTTGACCAGCTTCAGGGCGGCTTCAATGGCCGTCACTTCCGCCTGGAACACACTACAGTGGTCCGGTAGTCTAAAGGAGTAGTCTATACCCAATGAGTCCGAAAAGACGCCTCCGCCGACTGCTCCATTTAGCTTGGAGCCATCGGTGAAGACCTGACATGAGCTACCTGTTAGTGGTGTTGAACCGTCCTCCCAGCTGCTTCTATCTGGGATGGTACAGAGGAACTTCTTGTTGAAGAGAAGTTGGGGAGGAGAGTAATCGAGTTCTCCGGTTTGTCCAAAGAGAGAGAGAATCCTGCTATGACCCGTATTTGATTCCGACCAATGGCCGAAAGCACGAAGTCTTTGGCTTGTAATTGCCGCCGACTTTTTGCAATGGAGGTCTAGTGGGATGAGGTGAAGTAAAGCTTCTAAGGCTGAGGTTGGGGTAGTTCTTAGAGCGCCTGAGATGATGACACAGGCTGCCCTTTGAATACTATTTAGAATACTCCATGTAAAAATTTGGGTGTCCACTATATCGAGGTGTTCACTATATAGGGTGTTCACTATACCCAGACACGACTGTATTTCATCTAAATGGATTAAGTGGTGTTTACCTCATTGTGGCTTAAAACTCAAAGCCACATTGGTTTTTATATAATAGCATAGATAAATAAAGTTAACAGACTACCAAATCTACAAAAATTAGAATTTTTTAAAAGATATTTATTTGCTCTTCTTTAGGAAAAAAATTACACTTGATTCTTTGAAAAATCATACGAATCTATAATAATCTTGTTTATCTTTATGGCCAGTATACTCGACATAAACAGTTCAAAGGGGTTAATATAATTGAAAAGCGCTTAAAACTTAAACTTAAAAAATTAATCAATCAATGCGGAGAGCTTCCAAAAGTCAAAGTCAAATCATAGCAAACAAAGTATTTAACACGAGTATTTTTCAACATCAAATATGATTTGAGGTATTTCAAATTTATTGGCATTGTTGAAGCAGTGGCTCGTCCATTAATTTCAGCGAGAGCGGCATTCATATGCCAAACGACCAAATGCCACATTGCGTGCATAAAACAACCGGCAAAGTTATTGCGTTTGGGGGATTTCCTAAAGCGCATCATTAATCATAGCCGCTGCGAACGTCATTATCGGTGCGGCAGAGAGGTGACATTTCCGAAAATGGTGTCTCAACCAGGTAGTCATGAGAAATTAGAAGCACATTAGACAGAGCGGCTGCCGGTCGCCTCTCCGAGTAGGCCGGTTGCTGTTGTTTTGCGTACGGTTCATTCACCGGCCACTTATGGATGAAACTGGTTTGTCTCACACCACAGCAACAACTCGGATGGCCACCGCCAGGTCCCGCACCCCGCCAACGAACAACAATAAGTATGCGCGCACACAACGGCCAGCGCACAGATACGCGCGCACACCATCGCATCAAACACCATCTCATTGGCTGCCTCGGCAGCACCAACACCAACACTCACACACACAGCCGCACCGCGCACCACTGCCAGCTGGAAGAGCTCACTGGAATGGAATGTTTTGTTTCGTGTCGTGTCGTTTCGTTTCGCCTGGCGTTCGTGTGCGTTTGGTTGTGTTTGCGCTGGCTGTTGTTGGCTTGTCAACGCCCGCCGCCTTGTCAGCGTGTGCTGCACGTCAGGCAACGCCTTTGTAATTGTTATTTGAATTCCGTTTGGGTACGTTTCCCCCGACAGCGACAGTTGTTGTTGTTATTGTTGGCTTTTATGCGTGCATTCCACTGTGTGACTGCGTGTGCATTGGTTTGTGTGCGTGTGTGCGTGTGTGTCTTTCACCCTCCATTAGTGCGGCGATGTTTGCTGCGACTTCAGCCATTCAATTCAGCTTTCTCTTTCATCCCTGCTGCGGCCGGGGGCCTCTGGCATGTGGCATGCGCCGCACGTTGTGTTGCTGTTGCTGTTGTGCGCTGGCTGTCATTTGATTCCAACTTCAATTCCAAGTCACTGACTACAGTAAGTGCGCTTGTCAAAATTCAATGTCAATTCTGTCCGCTTATGTACAAACGCGGTCTCATGCACGCACACACACATAACGCACTTAAATAACTGTTGTCGGCCACATTAAGGCGCGCTGCCCTGCCATTTTTTTTTGTTTTGCATATTAAACATTTTTAATGCTTATAAATATATGTTGGTGTTTATCGAGAATAAGTACACATGCATATACTTTTTAAATGGAAGCCCTTTTGCATTGCTGCAATTAATACGCCGTCCTTAACGATGCCAGCAACTTAAGTCGCTTGGAAAATGGCGCGTGTTCGCCAAATATAGATGCGACTAGCACTCAAAGTGCAGTTGTAGTAAAGCCCAAGCGTTGTGAAGGACCAAAGTTGTGTATGCAGTTCAAATGAAATTGTCACGATTGGACAATCATTGCCTCCCAATTGAATATAACATATTTTATTACTGGACCGTAGATAGAACACCCAAGATCTTTCACTAAATGTCTTTCCTCTATGAAATTCAGGCTCATCTAAAAACCTACTCGTCCGCCTTACCTCTATGAAAATGTCTAAGTTATCCTTATTACAAAGAATTGAATATTGGTACTTCGCCATTTTAATTTTGCATCTTTCTGCAGTTAATTGCAAGTTCAAACTGTAAGGTTTTGACACTGTAACCACAACGACAAAAGACAAAAATACATTAAAGCTCCTATTGAGAAGAGCAATTTTGAAATTACAGTGAAATTCCCCATAACCGGACACTCACTGCCGCAGTGTTTTTGTTAGGTTATGGGATTCAGACCAATCTTCTACCCTGGCAGAACAATACAACCGATTAACGTAACCAACACAAGGCTGTCTTGTGGTGGCCCTATGCTCCAGAGAGGAGTGAACAAGGAACAAAAAAAATGGGAGATGTCCGCTTATGGAGGAGGGGGCACAAAAACTTAGTTCCAATTGTATCCAAGTGTTTCTCGTTTATTTATTTAATATTTTGTACGAATTTATGAATATTGAATATTTAATAAATATTTATTACATGAACATTACAAGAACATACAAAGCACAAGTCGTTAAATTTGAGTACTGCTTTGATTGAACAAATTTTGAAATGGTTGGTTGTTTTACTTTCAAATGTTCATTTTCATAGGGTAGTACAGATTTTTTAAAACTAATTGGGCATATTTTTGAGTTTTGTCCGTTTATGAGAGATTTTTGGTTTAATGGTTTAAAATATATATAATATCGCACACGCACTACAAAAGTGACACAACTCAACATTTTTGATTTTTCAGGAAACGCAAAAAACTGTTTTTGAGCTGAATAAACATTTTTTTTTAATTACGTATAGACCGTTCAGTAGAAAATCCTTACAGATTAGATGCTTTAGGATAAGTTACAAGAGTTTTTCTTATTTTGCACTAAAAAATCCAAAATTTTGAGTTGTGACTGTTTTGACGATATTTTAATTCAATAATTACGGAAATATTTTAAGTTATGTCACTTTTGCTGAGTTTTATAATTATAAATGACAGTTAAAAAGTCGAAAGAAAAATTTTGAAAATTCGAAATTAATTTTTTTATTTGAAAATATAAACTAAAATTGTCAACTTTGCTTAAAATTAACTTCAAAAAACATTTATTTCGTCAAAAGTATCACAATTTGAGTTAGGACCCTTTTGCATTAAACTGTAGTGATCAAATTGTATCAAACTTCTGACATGAAGAGAGACCTAACTGTATTTTTGCAACAGTTAACCCTTTCGCTACATGTTTTACTGGAGAAAGTTAAAATTTTAAGTTCTACGTCTTAGGCTTCTATGTGGGGATCAACATTCTATAAAAAACTCTGTATTTAAGAGTGTTTTTCTATGAGAGCAATCCCCTCGTTGTGACTGTAATAATTCTTGAAACATCAAAATTTTTACGCATAACGAAAATTTGAATATTTCTTAATTTACTCAAGCCAAAATTAAAACAAAAAAAGTATCTAAATTGAACGAAAACGTCAAATTAAAAAGTTCTCTAATTTTTTCTGCTTCTTCTTACTTAATGAAATTTCTGTGTCTACGAAATTTGTCCGGTTATAAGGGCTCAGTGGCGCACACAGGGGGGGGGGGGGGTTTTGGGGGTTCAAACCCCCCCCAAAATTTCTAAGTTACATATATTGAGTTTGAAGCCGTTGTTCGGAGCAGCACTAAACATTTGAAATCAATAACCTATAAGTTGCAACTCTGTAAACTAATTTCGAATCATCTACACACACACTCTTGTAAATTACAACTTCGTATTCTACTCATTCTGTACTCATATTGTCACTCAAAACTCCTACTATAAAAGATGCATTGTAAGCGATCTAATTTCACTTCTGTCTTGATTACGAACTAATAAACTTCGAAATATTTGAATACATCATCTTTGAACAATAGGTGGCGCAAACTAGTGCCTCCTCAAAACAGCCGTATATTCACAGAAGATGACTTCACAGACAAATTTTTACATAGCTAATTATTTGTAAACATACAAAGTTCATGCTAATATCGAAATATTTACAAAGCTGATTTTATTACATATTTTTAGTAAGTTAGAGTTAAGATCCATTACGACCAATTCACCTCAAACGTAAACATTGATTTCTATCGAACAGGTGTCATTGACCATCTCTATTTATCAGCTGACATTGTCCGTCTCTATCGGTCAGCTGACATTTCAAATAAGTTCAAAACACAATGAAGCGCCAGAAGAATTTGCCCAGCTTTTTTGAGGAAAAATCAAAATTAAATGAAATTTTAGGTGAAAACGAATATATTTTAATCTATTTGAAATGTACAGTGTTTAAAATTGTTCTTTAGATTGTTCTGAGTCCACCATTGCAGCGGAAATTTCTCCTACAACAGAAGACAACAAATGTGGGCAAAATCCTGCAAATGGAAATTTAGGTAAACAAGTAAGAACTATAATTAAACTTCAAATTAATACTTGAAATTGTTAGGTTGTGCTGAGTCCACAGTTAAATCAAACAGAACAGAACAGCACATACAAATCGGGCACAAAAATGATATTTCCAATTTGGTGCACCAAACGCTTAGCAATGAATTTTTAATTATTTATATGGAATAATGTACATATTTGTGTTGAATTACTTAAATCAATGAGATCTCATTTCAATGTTCTGTGTTCATATATGTATGTTTATATGTATTTTCTAAACTTTTTTCTAACTTTTCTAATTAAATGTTGCTTAAAAAACCTTAAATCGTATTGGATAAATTGTTGGGTGAGTGATTGTTTTTTATGACAATGTTTATACACATATTTGGTTAATAATTATAGGTTTGCATATGTACATATAGAGAAACATTTTTAGAAATGGCCGCAAAATGTATCTACGAAAACCCCCCCCAAAATTAAATCCTGTGTGCGCCACTGTAAGGGCTGTCCGGTTATAAGGACTACCCGTAATGAGGAATTTCAATGTATTTGCAAACAAATTAAATAAATCTATTCATTTACATAGAAATATATAGAAACTGACCAGATCCAAAACACATCTACATAAAATTTAAATAAGCCCTTTCTCATATTAAATATCCTTCAACAGTGGCGCGCACATAAAAAACTGCTGGTACAAAATATGGTTTCGAATGGTATTCGGTTCAAAAGTTGTACGCGAAATCCGCCAAATTGCAATCCTGTGTGCGCCACTGTCCACAGGTTCTTATTCGAATCCGACTATCTGAAATTAAGGCATCAAAATCAGGCTCAACGTAAATAATAAAAGTCGTGAAACAAATTCGGTACATATGAAAACCCCAAAGAAAAGTTAAGGGGTATCACTACTCTAGGATTTTGCAAAAATCGATTTTTGGTTTTGCCGTAAACAATACCTTAGGGTCATTAGAACAGTTTTTAGTAGGTAAAATAATTAAAAAAAGTGTTAGAATTAAAATTCTCGAGGTCGTAAAGTTGTAAGCGCCTTTTTCTCGATACCTGGGTTTACGTAAACATTGATGCATGGATCGATTCGACAGTAGCTTCAAACTTATAAAGTATTTTCTTTAGTAATCCGTAGTCGTGTTTTGATATGTGTGTTTTTATGTGGTGTTTTTGTTCTACTTAAATACATAATTCACCGATTCATCAATACATTTTTTCTAAAGTGCACCATTCCTACAAAATAAGATTTAGATAAAAACCCTTCGTACCACAATTGGCATTAAAATATATAGTAAAATATTTATAAAATATATATACAAAATATAGATTTTCAAATGTTTTGGTTTTTTGTTGTTGGGTTGAAATCCGTCCACTCTTTTGAGAGTTAAAGAAATGCAATTTCGAAGATAGACGCTGCCGCCACAAAAATACAAATTGTGACTGTCATACTTCAATATGTGGTAAGTAAACTCTGCTAAAAGAAATCCTCTTACGTTTTTTCATAGACGTGAAATAAGTTTACGAAATTAGAAAATTATAAAATAGGTCTCGACAACTAGAGTGGTGTTCCCCCTTAAATGTTTTAAGCCATTGTAATTGTGTATCGATACATAAATACAGAGCTGCAGTGGCGCACAAATACAGAGATTTCTAAGTAGTTCAAAATATCGTTTCAAATGGAGTTGGGCCCAAAAGTTGTACGCAATTATCCTCTTTCCCTCCAAATGAAATCCTGTGTGCGCCACTGTAGAACTGACAAACAACCCGATTCCAATATCAAGGTCGAGCTTTCTGATTCGCGTGATTTCGCGTGAATTTGTAACAAAACAATTTTCTAGCTTCAAGGCTCAGGACCTTTTTCCTGCAGTATCTATAAACAAAAGGCATATAAGCAGTGCGAATTGTAAAAGTATCCAATTATTTTCCATCAGGCGCGGATTCAGAAAAATATTTCGGGGGGGTTTCAAAAAATAATTCTATAATATTTGTAAAATGCCTTTTAATTTGTATGTACTTTTATAGGCGATCCAAATATTTCGGGGGGGGAGGTTTCAACCCCCAAAACACTCCCCTGAATCCGCCACTGTTTTCCATGGCTTTAAATGATTATTGGCCAATAATTATGGCACTCAATAGTTATGGTAAACAATTCTTCGCAACTGCTGTCACTAAATCACGAAACTAAAGTTTCATCTTTCTTTAGAAATCGTAGAAATCCAGTAAACTCAGCCACTTCAACTGAAATGCCGGCAATGCTCTTCGCCTGTATGTCCACCTCCTAATCCCTCTCTCGTCTTATGGATAAATAAGTCATAAAACGAAAAACACTTTACAGCTGCTGCAGCGGGTCCCGACACGGTACAAAAAACGCCACTGAACCCATTCTGCGTCGGACTTTCAGTGCTGCGCTGTAATAACCAACCACAACAAGTGTACGAAAAATGTCACTACATGGCAATTTCAAGCGAACGAAAAGTTCTTATTGCCATTTGCAATAACACAAGCGAAACATGATACGCTCAGCTGCTCGGCTGTCCGGCTGCAGGCGATGTCAACGGCACTGCACTTTGCACCGTTCGCATGGACATTGCCGCCACGCCACACAGCCACATGGTCAGACAAAACAAATCGTTTTCGCAAACACAAGAAAATTCAAGTCACAAAATAAAACAATCGATTGCGCACCGAAAAACAGTCGAAAACAAACGTTCGTGATTATTACTTTTCGGATCCATGACGATGGTGTGGAGTGGTGGAGTGGCGCAGCGCACCCGTTGTCCGGCATAGCTTATGGGTCGGAAGCAGGCTCCAGGCGGCGAGCAAATATGAGCATCCGAGCCGGTTGACGAAATCCGTTCAGTTGCAGCAATGTAGAACACAGAAAAGAAACACCACGAGGCCCAAATAGCAGTTCAGAAAACTGAGCAGCGAAATGGCGCAGAAGTAGCCAGACACCAGGGCGAACGAACGCAGCGCGGTCGCACCGAGAAATCGTAAATTATGGATCATAAAAAATGCGCGCGCCTTCAAGAGCGGCGACTGATGGCCGCGAATGCGCTTGCGCGAAGTCGAAAGCGACGCAGACGCAGGCGCGTTCGTACGGATCACAGACGCGGGGCGGGGGCGCAGCCGAGTCAGGCACAGTGGCCAAGTTAAACGTTTGGCATTAACACATATTACAATTACAACGATTACAACAACAACAAGCGCACGGATTACGGAACGAAACGGAAACACCTCGATGCGAACTGAGCGCTCGATACTCGGTCTAAGGTGGCTCGCGCGTACTCGAGTAGTAACGAAAGAATAAACAATGCAATTTCACTGGCGATGGGCGCAGCGCAACTAAACGCTCGAGCGCTGCCAAAGCGCACTCGGAGCCCAGCGCATCGCCGCTCCGCCACAACACACGCACGCATCGACTTGCTGCTGCGCTTTCTCGGTGTCGGCGACTGCTTGGAGTTCGCCTCAGATTCCAATGTCGCCTTCAACTCGGACAATGTCACTAAATCAAAATAAACAACGGTGCAGTCCGTGACTTATGTCGAGTTTGCAAAAATTGCATTTCGTATAAAATTTCACTTGATTACTTTTTTAACGACAACAACAACAACAACTATTACTACTATTGGGTCATATGAGGCAGCGCACTAGCTCGCTTTTCTTTCTTTCATAAATAAGTTGTCATTATTGTTATTGTTATTATTGTTGTTGGTTTCCGTTTATACCGCAACATTATCGCTGTTATTGTTGTCTGAGCAGCAGCAGTTGCTGATATTTGAATAAATGCACTGCTTTCGTTTTTCGTTGCTCGTCAAGTACAAATGTCAACTTTCTCCGTGAACAACGCCATTTCTGCTGACCAACCATTCTGAGCAGAGGTGGCCAATGGCCGGTGACAGGTGAGACAGATGATAGGTGGGCTTCTTCGTAGTGCCCATAGTTTGCAGCCCGAAATTGCATAGTGTTGTTGTTGGGCATTTGGGGGCCAATGCTTCAATTTCACTGGCACTGGCTGGAGTTCGTAGTAAATTCGCTTTCGTTCGCCGTGAATATGACGACGCGTTGAAAGGCGAGTCGAAACGTTTTGTCCGGCACAAGTGATGGCTTTGCGCTGTGGCCGTGAGCCAGACGCGCGCCCGCGCCTCGTTGCCCATTGATCGGACTTATGGCCGATCACGCGAATTTCATGGCTTTGCGGCGATTTGGATTTTCGCAGCACGTGTCCATGTTGACAATGCCGCCGGAGTGATGACGATATTGTTGTTGATGATGTTGACGATCGTCAGCAGCAAATCATATTTCGACTGTGTCAGCACCGAACCGCGATTTGTCTTTGTTTTGATTATTCATTTCATTGATTTTTTGCTGTTCGCTTTGTGATTGGTGGGCGAACGAAATGCTTAACGGATTCCTAGCATTTGCCAGCAATATGTATGTTGTCAGTGTTGTTATTGTTCGTGGAAGTGATTTAAAATTACACGTGTCTGACACTCGTCTCATAGCAGCGGTTTCAGCAGATGGTCGATAGATTTTTTGAGCTTTTTTTAATTCAAAACTTGGGAGTTTCAAAGAATGCTTGATACATTGCATCATTATTATTTTATATTCTTGGCTTTATCTGATGCTGACCTTTGAACTTACTCATTTACATTTCCAACCTATGTTTACTACATTGATAACTAGAGTTGTTATTATCAAATCGTATCTACAACGATGAGCGCATAATCTCTGGTTGCCTAAATAAAGTGCAATAAATGGTGATTTTCATTACAGATCAAACAGATTTTCACACCTCAACCAAATACGTAAATGACCTGAGAACGTTTGTTCAGAAAATATGTGTTGATTTTTGTGCAAATAATACTGATAAGAAAGTGGATCAATGCTATGCAGGTAAATATTACAAAAACATGCTCAGATGTACATAAAACTCAACATGAAAACTACAGTGGACGTCCAGTATAACGAACTTCCGATTAAACGAATTTTCGATTTAACGTACGGTCAAATTTTTTCCATTGATGGTTCTATATTATGAACAAAAGTGTAATTCGCTATTCGATTTAACGAATATTTATGTTGTTTTTCACCCTTCGAATGGTTTTTATTCACATTCTTTACAATAACAATGAATATTTGGTTTCGTCAAGTGAACGGTACCTCAATTGTTTTTATTTTGGTTATGTTAAAACTTTCAAATTTGCGTCAAGTTACAAACCTTTGCAAATTCTGTTTGTATGCATTGCTGATTATTTTCACAGGATTTGTTTTGCGTTCGGTCGGCTGTTTTCTTTTAAAAATTACAATTTCAATAATCACTCAAGAGAAATTGCCAAGCAGAAAAGTTTACTTGCGGTAAAAAAGCAATCGCGCGTCGAAGACTTTTTCACTGTACACACATAACCGTATTTGAATTCGAAAATTCTGGAATAAAACAAGATATTTGTTTAACCTTTTGTCTGTCCTTTGCTCAAAATTGCGATCGCTGTCCTTTGGGGTCAGGATGACCCCAATCAAACGGTTATATAATTTACTGACAAAACATGAAGAAATGTTATACGTAAATCACAAAAAAAAGGGGAAAGCCCCGAAAAGTGTTTCTCTCGATTTGTTATTGGGTTGTAAGCGCGATTAACACTAAATAACACAAGTAGACGAGTGCACAAAGCCGCTCAACCATTTTTTTAATTCCGCCTGGAGTCAAAAAGACCCCAAGAGACAGGCAGAAGGTTAAAAACTGAAACTTATTTCTTTAAGAAGGATGGTTTAAAACTAAAAAACATTTTGTTCGATTTAACGAATTTTTCGATTTAACAAATTGGGGTTACAACATAAGATTCGTTATATTGAACGTCCACTGTACTTTATTCAAGAGACTTCAAAGATTCAACCGAGTGAAGTGAATTGGTGAAAGTACGACTTTTGTTGTTCATGAAATTTGGATCAAGAAAGGTCCCTAAAGAATTTGATTTTTTCTTGTTTAAATGGCAACAAAACTGACTCTATAATTTGAAATAAAGATAAAGAAGAAAAGGGAACCAAAAATGACCAAAATTTAAAAAAATTAAATTCAAAGACATAAAAGACAATTGTGCAACTGAAAAAAGTTAAGTATAATTAAGTTTTAATAGAGCCATTGAAATACTTTCGAATTTAAGTGGACAAAAATTTTCGGTGAATTGGCTCAAAACTTGTTTAACCTTTTTAGTTGTGACTTACAATACCAACTTAAAAAAACCAAGAAACCCAAAAACTTAGAAACCACTTTTTGTTAAATGGAAAACATAAATGCGTAGTTACATAAAATTGTAATTCGTATGGCTGTGCACAACGTAAATTTTATGAAATTATTCTCAAACAAAGAATATGGCATTATTGTGTCACAACAATCGCTGTGGTGAGCGAAGCATGAAATTCAATGCGTCAAGTTGTAGGCGACAAACACCAACAATGTTCAATAGCAACACAGACAATTTAGCCCAAAAAAAAGGATCACGAATCTAAGCAACAACGAGATGAAAAGTGAAATTCGAACTTCATAAGTAAACTGCAAATAGTGCAGTAAAAATTTCCAACAAAGAACAATCACAACAACAAACATCGTCTGTATGTAACTTCGATTGCTCTGAGGCGCGACGACTGGCAGAGGAATCGAATGGGGCGCATTGAATGCACATACAAACAAACGAGTGTATTTTCATGTGTGTGTGTGCATCTGTGTGTGTCACATAAGTTTGAATAATTACGAGTGGAGTTTTAAAAATGCAAATTGCGCGTAACTAATTTGCATTTTTCAACTTTATGAATAAGAATAAAAATGTTAATAATATTTCGTGAAATGATGCTGCAGAGCAGCGAGAAGCCGAACGAAGCGGCGTGGAGGGGCGCACAAGAAACAATTTACTATTATGCTTCCAGGAAAGCGGCGCGCGCTATATGACCCAGCGAGTTAACCCATTGCGGACGGCACCAGTGCACCGCCACACCAAAAACCAAGCAAAATTTGCCATACAACCACAACAACAGCAACAGCGACAGCAACCAGCCGGAAAGAAACGCATCAAATGCGCACTTAAACCGAAAACAAAAACATTTAAAAGCTTATGACAATTTACGCACATTTAAAATGAAAAGGCGAATTTTTCATGCAGGCCGCCCAGAGCCGCCAAGCCGGCTCAAGGTGTCCCCAACAGACGGCCAGTCGACCAGTCGACAATGTCCCCGCGCATGCACCCACCAGGCTGAAAACTAGCGCAAAATTAGCATGTGAAACTAATTGGACAACAAAAACAACAACAACGACAACAGCTGCAAATCAAATACGAATTGGTTGCGCGATACCAGCGACAACAACTGGACACACTGGGCAAAGTAAAAAACAAAAACAATGACACGGCTTCCAAGGAGAAGCTGCAATATGCAACGCGCAATGCCGCGAAGGAAGCACATGAATGAGTGACAGTCGGTCTTAGGTGACTTATGCATACCCTGCGACGAAAGCGATCGAAGGAGGAAGAAACTGAATGAAAATGTAACAAAATCTGACATTGAATTATCCAAGAAACATCTAGAAACATCTAGATTTGAGGAGTTAAGAAGTCCATGATGGCCGTAATAATCAAATGGACTTTCAAAGTGCATTGAAAGACTATTAATAGCCAGCACTGGTGCACGCAGAGGGTTTGAGGGTTCAAACTCCCCAACGCAAAATTTAGTAGAGTAAGTTCGGGTAATGTGATAGGGTCGGGTTTCAAAATTAACTTAATTAATTAATTAATTAAATTAATTTAAAAAACTCGTGCTACATGATTTGGGATGTGTTTGCTTAAATAGTTTACAGTCAGTGTGATGAAGTGCTTTTAGTAGTGCTTGCGGAAGATTTTGGTTATAAAGTTTGAAAGCCCAAAAGGTTCAACAAAAAATGATTAGAAAGTTCGAGATTAATCAAAAGTAAATCAGTCATATCGATGAGTTTGCGAGGTACGCTCTTCTTAACAAAATTGTTAATGTTTTACGCAAAAACTCAATTTAAGGTAATGTGATATAGTACATCACAGTACCTGAACTTATGACAGCAGTACTATTTCTATACAGAAATGTATAAATACTTTATTTTATATTTGAAATGGGATATTCTCAACAATCTGTTATGATTATGTTTCAGGTAAAAAAATCCATGAAATCATGTTTCTCAATACAAACTTTTAACGTTTGGTTTACCCCCGTCAGATTGCGACTTTCCAAAAAAAATTGTACACACGTCTCTAATTATTTTTGATTTGGAGTATTTTCAGAAAGTTTGAAACTAATAGGTCTGTTAGTCGGCCTCGATAGCTCAGCGGGTAGCGCGCTGGCTTCTCATACCGAGCGCCCCAGGTTCGATTCCTGGCTTGGGGGTGGAAAAAACACTCTATTACTTCTATCGCTATCCACATGAAGCAAATGAGAATTACAAGAATCGCACAAGTGTGCTCTTGGCAGGCAATGGCAAAACCTCCAAGTGTGAAGGAAAAACTGCCAATCGCCGGATTCGGATTCTGTAAACTGTAGTTCCCCTCCCTCCCTTCCCCATCCGTTTGAAATGTGTGTTATATCACACGCCATTAAAATTAATTAAAAAGATCGTCAACAGTTCACCTTAAAGAGTTAATAATCTTAGATATAATAAATAATGTATCAGTGAGCAGTTTGGGGCCAGAAAAAGTGTCTTTTAAAGCAAAGTGTGTCGGGAATCAGCATAAAAAAGGGACATCACATTACCCGAACTTACTCTATGGTTTCGAATGGTATTAGGCTCAAACATTGTACGCAAACACCCTTCCCCCCCCCCCAATGAAATTCTGTGTGCGCCACTGATACCCAGTGTGATTTCCATAACTTATGATCTGATGTTCTAAAGTTTAGAATCGAAACAAAACCAGAAGAAGGCGAAATGAACGAATCTTTGCTGAGATCTCGGTTGTCAAACTCGGTTGTCCCAGTTTTTCCTTTAGTTTTTAAAGTGTTGTACAAAGCATTAAATAACATTCAACATTTTCTCTATTCTGCGAATAGATAATTTCATGATTGCAGTGGCGAATTCAGAGGGGTTTGGGGGTTGAAACCCCCGAAATATTAGGATCGACTTTAGAACTACGTACAAGTTAAAAGGCATTTTTTGCATTTTATGAATATGAAAGAATTACTTTTTGAAACCCCCCGAAATATTTTTCTGAATCCGCTCCTACATGATTGGATATTGGAAAAGTCGAAATTACATTAAGCATTACATTTTGTCCAACTGGCTGACCAAAATGCATAAAGCTGCACATTTTGGTGCAGGGTGCAACAACAAAACACACATATTATTGTCAGGATGCTGTTGTTGTCGCCGCTGTGCGCATGTGTGACGGCGCGGTAGATGTTGTGAATGTGTCACGTGAGTTCTTGCATCACAATTTCACGCTCAATCTGAAGCGTAATTGAGTCGCACACCCGCTGCAACGGCCCAGGCGCAGGCGGTATTATTGAAGCATTCACTGTGATTTCCCAATTTTCTGATACTTCGAACTCTGGCTGACTCGATCGACAGTTGCACCAGCCGTAGAACTTCCGTGTAATCCAAGCGAGCGTAACGCGCTGCCAGTGGAGCGTGCGCAGTAGTCGATAGTTGCAGCTCATAAAAACGCCATAAGTAAATAGTACATGAAAAGCCATGTCGGCCGTGTCGCCGAAAATCGCTGAAACACTCAGCATCGGTGAACTATTTTTAGTTTTTACTGTTGTTTTGTGGGCGTGTGTGAGTCGTTGCTGCCTATGAAAATGACAACTCATTTGGAGGACTTCCACTTTTGCCACTTTTGTGGCACCTTATTCCACATACAAGCGCACTCTTACACACACACACACACATACACACGCACTCGTTTACACAAATGCACACGGCTCGCTTCTTGGCAGCGCAACGCGCTTAATTTATGCGCCAACGCGTACACAACATCAAATGCATTTTTTACACTCGCCAGCTCATCAACAAACCAACGCGACAGCCGCTTCGACAAAAAAAAATACTATTCTAAAACCAAAACCAAAACCCATGAAATATCGACTATCTGCAAAATTCGTATCTCGAAATCCAGGCGTGTATTCAATGAGCAAGGACGTGCTTCCTTGCAGTTTCCATTTCGATTTCTTCACTGTTGATGTGGCCGTTTTGAAATTGTTTTCAATTTCCATCAACACGCAATACACAGGCGGTGTCCTGCCTGGTGCGCTGCATGTCCTGCCACACACCGCAGATAAACAACAAAACAAATATCTTTTGTCCTGATCACGTCCATCTACAGTATCGAATGTGTTCGATCAAAAAGCACAGACACGCCACAACTCCTCGTCCTGCATGCATTGCTTCGGTTTTCTTCCGGACGACAACAACACCGCATCTCACACATGATTTAGATAAGATTCCTTTTATTTTTCTTCAACCAGACAATGCTATGCCAATAAAAGAAGAATCACATCATATACAAATTATCGGCCAACCCTGTCGCTACAGTGATGTCCTGTCCCGCTATCGAATATCGCGCGACCCGCATGCGCGTCTTAAGTTTGAGTCTTCATTCTTATTATTACTTTGTACATAATTTTTCGAGACATTATTTCTGTTTTTCATAGTCTAAAAAGAATCAAAGGGGTTAGATTTACTAATAATGTTAACAGCAAAGACGCGATCGTCGTGCTGTGCAGAAAGTTTTCATTGTTGATGAAACGGCGATAAAAATTGTCCGAGCATGGGAAAATATTTATGATCCATGCACTTGTAGAACGAATATGAAAAAGTTTGCAAATGAGCGCTGGTCGTTTGTTCCAATAACAAATGTCTGTGACTGATATGGGAAAATTTTTATTTATAAAATGTTCAGCAATGTAAACAAAGTTTAAGATAGGATTAGATAAGATTTGTCACTTTTGTGTTATATTTACAGAATTGCTAATGCAGGAATTTACAATTTTTCAACGTTGGCAAACTTTGATTACTTCATGAAATGGTTTCAAAAAATCGATTTTTTTTTTTGCTTTAATCGAAAGATATATTATCCGAGAACATTATTGCAAAGTTTCAAAGTCGAACTCTGAAAACTTTTCGGAGACATAGTTCTTTTCATCGACGCTCGCTCAGCCACACCAGGTGTTCCGAATAACTTTGGAACGCGTTTCCTCATAAACACGTTTTTGTAGTCCGTCCACATGATAAAAAAAAACTACTGAACCGATCTACATGAATATATACTCGTTTTGTAGGATATTGAACAGAGAAGTGCATGAACCTCTGAAATCTATTTTTTTTACTGTTTTTTTTATAAAGAAAAGTAAGAAAAAACCAACTTTTTTGTAGTTTATATTGCTTTGTTGCTAAATTTTGAAAATTTTTATAGTTTTTGAGGTTCGCGCACTTGCGACAAGCCTGCTGATTAATTTGATATATAATTTGTATGTTTCAAACTTTAACTTCGGACGGCATCGTGTGGACGGGAAGACGTCTTTTTTTTAAACCAAGCCTCGGAAGATGTTCAATATGTCTGCCAGTTTTAATTTTTTTATGTATAACTTTTTTTTTTAACTTTTAACTAATACCTACAGATGTTCCAAACGGAGTGTTCCTGTCTCTTTCTTTTTTTGTACAGTAAAATAAAGAAAATTGGTCATTTTTTTTAGCGTTTCATGGAGTGCCCCCCTTAAGGAGATAAAATTTCAAGCCAAATTCTTTGCAATAATAAAGGCAGTTCGGATCATCACCAAAAGCAACCCTAAAAGAGCAAAAATGACAATACTCTCGGAGAGCCTTTCAGTTTTAAAAGCCTTGGACGGCTACGCTTTTTCATCGAAAACCCTCTTGGATTGCCACAAGGATCTCAATAACCCAGGTACACGGAGTCGTGTAGTTTTGGTTTGGATACCGGGGCATGAGGGCCATGAAGGCAATGAAATGGCGGACGCAAAAGCCAAAAATTGAGCAGAAAGCCCATTCATAGGGCCAGCCCCGATGTTCGGATTTAGCAAAAAAGACCTGAAACAGGACATCAAAAACTGGACGCAAAAACACAAACAGAAATACTGGAACAACTTGGAATGTCTGCACCACTTCAAAAAGTTCCTAAATTTCAACAGAGAGAGCCATCTGTGCTCTAGATCTCAACAGAAGCCAACTTAGGACCTCTATAAACTTGGTCTTACCGACAGCAGAACATGTAGATTCTGTCAGGAAGCTGATGAAACAATGGAACACATTATCACCAACTGTCCTGTCCTGACACATAGACGTGCAAAGTTTCTGGGGAGACACAGCTTCGGTGAAGAGGACCTGATGCAAATATCGCAGAAAGGTCTGATTCAATACCAGAGCATATAAAACACCAGATGATTTAAGGGGCACAATAAACCTCTCAGGTTGCGGTGCGCAGGGGCTTGGGCCCAACCCATAATCATTATTACATTACAAGAAGATAAAATTGAAAACTGAATTAAAAAACCATTAAACCTTATAACAGAAACTTGCTAGCTGCATTGAATGGCGAACAGTTTCACCATTTGAACCCCAGGACCTGCTTTATTCGTGTAACGAGTAACAAGTTTCTGTTAAAATCTAAAGACACATAATCGACAATACAATCTGAGTGCTATCTTCTGGCAAACGAGCAATTTGATTACTTAACAAATGATGAAAAGATGTTTAAAACGGCTTTGTGACCGATTGATCCAACAAACAACGTGTTTGATAAGCATTTAGAACAACTAATGAATAACTAAAACATTCCAATTGAGTATTTAACATACTTGATGGTTAATAATTTTCTTTTTAATTTGTTTAAACATTTAAACAGTTGAACAAGTTTTTTTAACAAATGATAAAAAGTTGTTTAAAACGACATTGTTAACGATTAATGAGACAAACATATGAACAACTAATACTTTCAAATTGAGAATTTAACATACTTGATGGTTAATAATTTTCTTTAAAATTTTTTTTTTTTAATTTTTTCGTAAACATTTTTTGTTTTAATGATAAAAAGATGTTTAAAAACTCTTTGTTACGGATTAATTAGACAAACAATGTGTTTGATAAGCATTTAGAACAACTAATGAACAACTAAAACATTCCAATTGAGTATTTGACATATTTTATTTAACAATTTTCTTTATGAAACGTTTGATTACAATTTTAATAATTTTATTGTTATTTGCTAAGAAATTAACTTTTTATGTGCATATAAAAATGCACAAAACTTAATAATGCTTCGGAACTCCGACTGGCATCGCTAAGGACTCAATAGGGTCCATGCGTTACTGGTTTTATAATTTTATTGGTAGCCACAGGGGCGGATTCAGAAAAATATTTCGGGGGGGGTTTCAAAAAGTAATTCTTTGATATTCATAAATTGTCTTTTAATTTGTATGTAGTTTTAATGTCGATCCTAATATTTCGGGGGGGGTTTCAACCCCCAAAACACCCCCCTGAATCCGCCACTGGGTAGCCATAACCAACTGGCCACCTAACCTAACCTAGTTTTGCTTCAAATCTGGAAGGAATTTTACAATTCTAGCTTTTTTGTGGAAATACGACAATCGTACTTGCTTCCTTTTAGCAATTTCTGTGTATCGACCAATTTAGGGTAAACTTTGAATGGGATTTATTCCTACGAGCACTGGAATTGTACAGCCTCGGGAAACAAAAAAAATAATAACAATTGATTTATGTTATAATTGGAATCTATACAAGTCTGAATAGCAAAACTGAATTAGGACTCAATCAACACCATCTTAAGAAAATATTTATCCCGACGGCTTTACTCTTAGCAGGCAGGACAAATCACTGTGAACAAAACATTTTATAACAAAATCTACAAAAAGTTTCTAATCCACCTCTGAAAAGCGCAAGTCACCTTTTAAGCATGAGCATTAGTAAGCTTCGTCCTAAGAATACTTAATACCATTTTTAGAATTTTGAAATATTGTTAAATGCATGAATTAAAAAGTTTTGCAGCAATGTTTTTAATTTGAATGATCAACCAAAAACTTAACCCTAATTCTCAGAACTTTAAAAGTATCGTTAACCCAGAAGTGAGATTGTCAGCCTTATATGAGCTAAATTACTGAAAACATTTGTTTAACGCTTATTCTCATACCCAAACTTACTAACGTCGTTTGGCACCCGGGGTACCCGGGTACCCATTTCATGAAATTTTTAAGTTTTCAATATTTTGTTAATTAAAAAGTGTTTATAAAATTTTGATATGATTTGTTCGCTTTTCACCTAAATAACGAGGATCCGGAAGGTAAAAAAAAAATGTTCATTATTTGTCAGTTTTTTTCACGAAAATACATCGCAGTGGGCACCCGGGTACCCGGGTATGAGAATAAGGGTTAAAATGTACGCAAACTGTCTTAAATGTTAAATTTATAAATGCAATATAATTCTAACATTCCATTAGAGGATTACATAAAGTAATGGAATTGAGAATCTTTTGGATTTATCACCTTTTGAAATCCTTAGTGAGACTGTGAGGCTCACTTCTGGGAATTAGGATAAATGTTTGTAAAAACACAACACTCCGTATGAGATGTTTTTAAAATGCAACAATTGCCCAAAATTGTTCACAAAATATGTATGTGTGCATTTTAGCCTTTTATCTCATTCATTTGCTGAGAATTTTCTTTTTTTAAAAACTACTTTAAAACACTTCTTCTTCTGGGTCCAGCTATCGTGCTTCATTAATCACTCATCTCAGTCCGACTTACCTTCGTCAAGTATCCGTTTTGCCGCTGGTATTTTTGCAGTCTTCTCTGCTAATAATCCGTTACAATTTCAATCATCCAGCAATGTTGTGCACGATTTACTCAATGCACGTCCTCCACCAACAAATAAGCGTTACAGCAGGTAAATCGTTTAAATTCACATTAATTATTGACGTTAAATATTTTCTCATTATTATTGCTCGTGTTTCTTGTTTCGAATTTGCAAAACCAAACGCACTCGTACACAAAGCAAACGCCGACGCCGAGCGCGGTCGCATGCATTCTATGTTTTTTGTGCGGCGGAGGTGTTAATTTTTTTTCGCGACTTTTTACAGGCGCTCGATTTGCTTGAATGGCTTTTTATTTGTTATTAATTGCAATTGTTGTTTTCCAAGTGGTCGCCGACAGCGCCGCTCATTCACACAAAACTGCCAGGTGCGCTTGGCTGTTCGTTGCTCGCTTTCAACCGATTTATCCGATATGTCGAAGTGGAAAAGAATTCGCCCGAGAAGCACGAAAGCACGGCTGCGAGTGAAGAAGCACAACTGGATGCTGGAACTGAAATGAAACTGAACTTTACAAATGGACCACATCCAGCGGAAGCGAGCCGAACCGGCAGCACGGACCGCGGCCTGAGCCGAAACGAGCACAGCAGTCGCGGCAGCAACAAGAGCAGCAGCAGCAGCAGCGGCACACTGGTGGCAGCGTGTGCCGTTGAAAGCTGGGTTGCTGGTGTTGTGTTGGAAGTGTGGTACGGGTGCAGTAGCAAATTACAATGGCGGCAACGACAGCGACGACAACGATGGCAACGGGAGTCGACCGCGGCCCACAAAACACACAATCTGAATGAGAGTATCCAGACGGCAACGATGAGTGGCAACCGCGACGGCGGACAACTGCTGCTGCTGTCGCTGGTGGTGGTGGCACACTCCACACAACGTACACACACGCACGCACGCACACACATGTCAGCACGCCTGCAGACAAAACATCAACAAAGCGAACCCCCAATGCCCGCCGATCACGTTCGCATAGCGGCGGCGCTGCAGCTCCTGCAGTCTTAGCAGTCACTAGATTGCTGCCGCTAGTGTCGTCGCTGCTGTAAATCGCCACCCTGTTGGTGCATCACGTGCAGTCGCAGCAAATGCGCTGCGTCGCAGCAGTTGGCGTGCGCCATCGTCGACTCCTCTTGTGCGCGCATACACACAAACACACACACATGCCTGCATGCCCATTCAAGTGTTTAATATTTACAAATACATCTACACATGCATGTAAAACTAATTCCCATTTCCAGAGCATGTTGTTATTGTTCCTTTTTATTTATTTCGCTTCCAGCTCCAGTTTCCATCAAGCGGCTCCGTTCAACGATTGTCGAGTTTGCGCCGTTGCTGGTTGATTTTGGTTGGACAACCGATGTATTGCGTTCATTTCAAATTCAAATACGATTTATTACCATAGCGTGGCATAGCGGCAATGCAGGCGTGTATCTGGCTGCTGTGTTTCTAGAATAGGGACAACCAACTAAAAATACATTCTATGACAAAGATGGCCGCTGCTATAATGGCTGGCCCCATCATTTGTACAATCGAGTGATCAGCCAAGAATTCTGAAATGAAAACAAACCTCGAAAAAGAAACAAATAATTGTAATAATTAACTGAACTGAACTGAGAAGTTTTATTGACAGATGACTAACCGATTTCTCCAACTGCAATAGTGATAGTCTGATTCTTATTGGAGTCCCTAGAACCAGTTTAACCATTCGCAGACAACCTCGCAGCAAGCTGAAACTGCGTCTACACTAATCTCTGTCCCATCAAATCATCACCAAGTATGTAAAATATTTTTCGCTTTTGTATTGAAAATACTGCGTTAAACACTACACATATTGTTAATTGAATGAATCTTAATTGAGCGAAAATAAATAGAAAACATCAACGATTTTTCGGAATCATAGATAACGAGCAGGTAGGTATTTCAATTTTCTTTGTTTTTTGTTTAACTGAACAAATAATCAGAAATCAAATTCCAAACATGTATTCGAAGGAAATTGAAGTAGCGAAGGCAGTGCCAAAAATTCATTTAATGCATTCTCGTTAGGTCCTCCACTATTTTGATGACATCGTCCACATCGGCATCCTTCTTTTCGCCATTTATTGTTAGCTGCATATTGAAAAACAGATACAATACAGTCAAAAAAGAGCCAAATGGTAGAATTCAATTTTTTGCAACTTACTTCCAAACCCAGCACTGTCTCCTTCATTTTATCACGACTCAAGTCCAGAAAACTTTCAATTAAATCACCATCGATGAAGCCCTCACAAGGCTCCATCTTCTGTGTGGTTTGGAAACTGCGATAATAGGAGTGATCCACTTTGCCAACAGATTTGATCGTGTTGGTCAGACGCTCCTCCAAGCTATGCAAAAAATCGTAAAAGTCCTGCGGTATTTGGGTGACAATGCCAATGGCGCCATTCACTGTGCCGTACAGCACGCAGCCATGGTTGGGCGTGGTGCGTTCGCCGACATTCTGCATCACCAACGAGCCATGGCGGAACACATTCACAATATCGCCCAAGTGAAAACGCGCCACCTCGGGCAGCAGCTGCCGCTCCTCGTCCGTGGTAGCAGCACTAAAAAAACGCCACAATTGATCTTCAAACTAATATCGATCTTAAAGCCAGTACTTTACCTGTCCTTTTGACAGACAAACAAATTGCCATTTGTCTCAGATCCCAAGAAAGTGTCGTCATCCAGTATCTCAACAGCACGCATCCACTTCGGGTCGCAATCGCGCGAGATCTCAACAAATATGCCCTCCATCTGCTTGTGCTGCAGTAGCGTCATCGAACGCATCAAGTCTCCCACCAAAATGAAGTCGCCTGAAAGCGCAGCCACATTCACACAATTACCACAATTACCCACTTGCCGCTCACATTGCTCACTCACCTTTGGCCTTCAAGTACAAGACGGAAATGTTGCTCTGTATATTGCATTCCATGCGCAGCTCCTTCTCATTGGTCCACTCGTACAGCCGCACAAAACTGTTGATGCCCGCAAGCACTTTGCCATTGAACTCCACCAGCGAATGGCACGAGCCATCAATCTTTGTCTCGGCGACCTGCGTCAGCTTATTCTCGTTGTAGTGGAAAATTATGATGCGGCCCACCTTCGGCTCTGGCTCGTCGGCATAGATCAGCGCAGTCGACACCACATAATATGTGTTCGGGTCGTCACCCAACTTGGCTGACATCAGTGAAATTATGCTCTCCGACGGCATGAACTGATGCGCGTGCAGCACCTCAAAAGTGTTCTGATCAATAACCAACAAGTTGTAGATATCCAGCTCCTGTCCGATTTCGGCATTTGTGGTTGACGTGTTGCCACCTCCGGGCTTTGGAACAATATTCGAGGCGTACGTTATATTTTGCGCCTGAGTGGATGCACTGGGCCGGGTCGGCTTGGGGCCTCCGCGTCCCTGTACATCGATACGCATCGTGGACACGCCGAAAGTTTGTGAACTCTCCTGGTAAGCAATTCGACGCGGTCCTTCGCCCAGCGGTACGGTACGTATGTGCAGTTTTTGTATCTCGTCGATGGTACCCAGTATAACTGAATTTTTGGTGGCCAAAGCTAAGCTGTCCGGATACGCCTGAGCATTCAGTGAGCACATGTGATTCACCTCTTTCAGATTCACGTTCGAAAACACCAACTTATGATTGGAGGAATAGATGACTGTGGGTCGATCCGAGCAGGCAAACACATTTGTAGTTGCAAACGACTTGAAGGTACGCAGCGTGGTGGGCTGAGTGCCCAGTGTTACTTTCTTCTTCTCAGTTAACCGGCCGTTCTCTTTGTTTAAAATGAAATAGAACATGGAGCCGTCACCCAGGGCGCATAGCAGATAATGTATTCCTTCGAAAGTGGTCATCAAAATTGATCGTGGAATTATTTCTATTACAATAATTGAAAAAATAAACATTACATCTAAACCAGTTGCAATTGCATTGTATATTTACCGCCTCCCAATTTCTCAGTATACATTGTCTGCAACTTCGGCAGCGACAGGACAACTGCAGAAATGTCCGTCCAAAGACCAACAGCCACTAACTCTGATTTGTTTTTGCCATCGTCCAATGGCGTAATGTCCAGACAAGCCACTTCATACTCCAACGCTTTATGGCACTTTTCTGATAGCCAGCAATCCTCAATTTCGATATAGTAAACATCGCAAGCGGAGGCCACCACTATCTGCGATGCGTTGCATGATACGACGCCAATACGCCGGCCGTCAGGTGGTTGCCATTCGCCCACAAGACTTTTGGTGCTGCTCTTCACCAGTCGCACAGTTAGAGGAGTCACTTGAATTATCTACCAATAAACGGTTACATGATTCATCCAGCAATAGTAAGTGTACCAAAGACCTACCTGATCATAATCCACGTTGGCGCAGTGGAAAGTCTGCTGATCACTGAGAAAGCCCGGAATCTCTGTTTCTTCGACCTCCTCGCCGGTTAGTGTTAGAATACGTGTGTGGCCGACAAAAGCCAGCACCAATGTGTTTTCAAAGACGCTGTCATCGATGCCGACCTTCAGCGACCACATACCCTTAATGCCAGGCAGGTCGATGCAGGCGTGCTCCTGTATGCCAATGCCAATTCTAAGTAAAAGTAAAATTGTAAGCACCAAGTACTCTACTCTCAAAGTCTAATACCATTCTCTCCATACCTAATAATTCGAAGTGATCCATCTTTGAAGCTTCCCGAACAGGTAATTATCTGTCCCTGGCCCTGCCGATCCAAATCAACAACACCCAAATCTAGTATCGGTGCCAAACTGGTGAAATTCTCCATTGGGATCACGTATGAGCCAGTGTCATTCGGCGTAGTGCTTAAACGCACCAACTGCGAATCACCGTGCTTTGATCCAATGAAAAGAAAGCCATTGTCCAAATATGTGATGCACTCCGGTGTAGAAATTTCGCCTACAAGTTGATGATTTTGTATTAGAGGAATAAACGACATTTAACCTCAACGCTCGCTTACCCAACAACTCAACTTTGATTTCCTTAACCGTAGCACCACCTTTGCCATTGTCTGCCGTCTCCAAAAAGAGCATAAACAATTGGCCGCACATGTTGCCCAGCAGATATCGCTGTCCTTTGCTGTCCACGCGTGCATAGCAATTTATAGTGCTTTGCTACAATGACAATGTATTTTCAAATTATTAAATTGTGTAGATAATAATATCTAAATTCAAAGCGAGCTTACCTTGAAAGTTGATGGCGCCACAGCGTGATAGCTATTACCATCGTGGTATACAATGGACTCGCGGCCAATAACAATAGCGCCACCTGAAAACAAAATACTGTTACTAACAAATTTTAATCAATCAAACATTACAACTAACCCAATGGTGTGGGCACTGGTATGAGCATTGTCGCCTCCGTTTCAACATTGTCCTGCTTCCAGGCGATCTTCATAAACTCTTTGTCGCGCAAATTTATCTCGTGTGTCTTCACATGTCGGCCATCATTGTCCTTGTGAATAACAATTATGGTCGGATTTATGCAACCGTATAGGAATTCCACATCGTAAACGTTAAGCTCATCCATACTGCAAGAGCATCATTTATGAGCATAAACAACAGAACAAACTAAAGGCTAAATGCCAAGACGCACCGCATATTTGTTGCCTTCAGCTCGCTGGTCTCCTTGTCCAGCGGAATGATGGTAAATAGACCCGTATACAAGCACATGCCGATAACACGCGCCTTCGGATCAATGACAGCAATGACGCCACCCTCAGTGGGAATGCTCACCTGATCCGACACATTGCCATGCGCTTTGGTTATGACGCTGATGGTGTCGCCAATCATGCGACACTCCAATATCATTACATTATAGCGAAGTGTGAGAATGAATAGCAAATCCTTCTTGCTATCCTGCAAAGAAGAAATACAATTATGAAAAATCCACGGAAGATCGTTACAACAGCACAAACCTGTGGACGAAAGTGACGCATCACCGATATCTGTCCATTAATGTTGACTTCCTTGAGCGGCCGCAGTCCCTCTGGCGTAACCAAATCTATTTCCAACTGACTGTTACGAGCGATTATCAGATTCAAATCAGTGGGCGATGTAAAGTTGCCTGCCAATTGATAACAACAAAGCAGAAAACACATTAGAAGCGAACTAAAAGGAAGCGATTGCTGATTTTACAGCGACCCAAATTCTCGCAACACATGAAAACATGTCGGCCGGCTTTGCGCGCCACTCTCCCACGCCGCCAAATCACTTCCGACATGAACTTTTGTTCAACACCGGATGCTTAGGTCTTGCAGACACACTCCTAGCGTCAACTTTGGCACAGCAATTGCAGCATATTTTTCGCACAATTCAATCAAAACGTGAAGTTTACCCGCAGCAGCCTCATGACTTCCATCCGACTTACCGGTTACGCAGCTTACAACCGCTGTCGGCTTTTGCGCCGTGACCACGTAATGATGAGACATTTTTTATGGCCAGTTAAATGTTGGAAATATCCGTTTTCGATTCTTTAGCGTCAATGTCTTGGCAAGTAAAAAATAATTTAATCCCTGACCAAACTGCTAAAATTTTTTTTCGCCTCTTCGTGCTTTCGTTCTTGTTCTTGGCCACCTCTTCCTCTTCTTAACGATTTGCTAGTCTAATGTCGCCGTTTTGAAGAATCATTCACAATAGTGCTTATCCTAAAGAATATTGTTGCAGATTCAAACTTTCTGAATGTCAATTTCATAATTTGCTTCATAATATCACAAATATGTACAATTGGAACGAATGACAAAAACTGGCAGAACAATTCTAACAAAGCTCAGCGCCAAACAATAATAATAAACGGTCAGTTACAAAAATAATAAAATGACCATGAACTCTTTCTTTTCTCAGATTTGCAAAAAATTCAATTAGTTTGAATGATTTTCGCCCCTGTTGCAAATATCCATACTTAAAATTTTAATATTTTATCCTGTAGTCGCATAGCAACATTTATCATTTTATTTCTTCACGCCGGATATATATACTCATAATACAGATGTCAACACAATTGATACAGATGTTAACCCAATTGATACAGATGTTAATACAATTGATCTCAACTAATACTAATAAGTATGAAATGAATTGATAGAGCCCAACACTTAGAAAAACGAAGCCCTTTAATATGTAACAGTTGAGCTGAAAAGTTCGTATCTTTTCTTTGAGATGGCGCCACTAGAATAAAATCCGTATCATTTTTAGGTAGTACCAACCTTCAAAAGAAACGTGCATAAATTTGACAGCTGTCTGATTATTAGTTTGTGAGATACAGCATTTTGAGTGAAGCAACTTTTGTTGCCGTGGCTCAGTTGGTTAGTGCGCGGTCCAACGAGTCGCATGCAGAGCGACGCAAGATCGAATACTGCATGTAGTAACACCTAAATAAAAATAACGGGAAACTCGTTTTCTCTTTCGGTGGCTGTCCTCTCAGCTGGAAATGGCAAACCTCTGAGAGTAAAAATTGCCTATGAAAAAGCTCCCGACCTGCCGTTCGGAACCGGCATAAAACTGTAGGTCCCTTCCACCCGCGTACAAAATTCACACGCACAACACGGGTGGTTGCGGGAAGCTAGGCCTTAGTCTCGCGTAAGCGGGCTGTCGTGCCAATCAATTATAAATTAAATTAACTTTTGTTATTTTGAAAAAAAAAATGGATAAAAAGGAATTTCGTGTTTTAATTAAACAATATTTTTTGATGAAAAAAGTGCTGCTGATACCAAAAAGTGGCTTGATGAGTGTTATCTGGACTCTGCGCCGGGCGAAGCAACCATTCGTAAGTGGTTTGCTAAATTCCGTACAGGCCATATGAGCACTGAAGACGATGAACGCAGTGGACGTCCAAAAAAGGCTGCTACGGACGAAAACATAAAAAAAATCCACAAAATGATTTTGGAAGATCGTAAATTGAAATTAACTTTTGTTATTTTGAAAAAAATGGATAAAAAGGAATTTCGTGTTTTAATTAAACAATATTTTTTGATGAAAAAAGTGCTGCTGATACCAAAAAGTGGCTTGATGAGTGTTATCTGGACTCTGCGCCGGGCGAAGCAACCATTCGTAAGTAGTTTGCTAAATTCCGTACAGGCCATATGAGCACTGAAGACGATGAACGCAGTGGACGTCCAAAAAAGGCTGCTACGGACGAAAACATAAAAAAAAATCCACAAAATGATTTTGGAAGATCGTAAATTGAGGTTGATTTGTATAGCTGACACTCTAAAGATATCAAAGGAAAGTGTTGGACATATCGTTCATGAATATTTGGGTATGCGAAAGCTATGTGCAAAGTGGGTGCCGCGCGAGCTCACAATCGACCAAAAACAAGAACGTATCGATGCTTCAGAGCAATGTTCAAAAATGGTATTGAAAAGTTCGAAGATCGCTATAATCGGTGTATCGCCCTCGATGGCAACTATGTTGAATAATAAAATCGAATTTTGCCAAAAAAATTGTTTTTCTATAAAATGATACGAACTTTTCAGCCCAACTGTTATATGTATTTATTTTTCAGTTCTTTTCGAAAGATGTTATATAAAAATTTTGCATTTTATGAATAAGGTTATTGAAGTTTATGTATTAGCAAATATACGAAACATATCTATTGTGTTTCTATAATACTTTGCAACACCAACCATTAACCGATAGAAATTCTCATAGTATTCATAGCAACTGAAATTAACGTGAAAAGCAATAGTTGCTAAATAATCACGTCAAAAGCTCTACGTTTTCGCTGTTTACCTACAGACCTGCATGAGCCTTCTGTCATAAAAGTAGCTTATTTTGATGGTGCAGATAAGCAGTGTTTTTTGAATATTTAGCAATTAACCGTAGTTTGTGTATTAAAAAAAAAAACACTCTTACCCATGTGATGGGGTACCTCAGTACAAATTGTATGAAATGTTCTCACTTTTTTTTCGCACTTTTAGAAATTTTGCCGTTTTCGCTTAGTTTTAAACAGGTTCAAAAAGTTTTTAAGTTTTGTAGGTTTTGATAATGATGCTATCCGACCTTTACAAGCCCAAACAGATAAAGCGTCTGCCATTTTTTGTTAATAAAATTGTTCTACTTGAAATTATTTGCTTTAGAAAGTTTTACTCCAGAAAAAAATGTGTTGGGGTTTCCGGGTGCCCCAGCAACTGAATGGAATCAAACACTCGACATAAAGACATAGTACCATTATGGGAATTGTCATGAAGCTTCATCTTTCTAGGTTATGCGCAAGTAAATCAAATTTAATTTTAAAAGGGATTTGGGTAAGGGTTACAACAACACCTAATCCGTTACAGATCAGGGATTATCGCCTGGCCGGCGCTGCCAAACAAGCAACCATGTTTAGTGAGTTGTGAACACAACTCAGTGTTGCAGCATAACGTGTCACTTCCAAAACATATGACTGCTACAAGGTGCACAAATCTACTAACAGTTACGTTCGTCAAAAACGCTACGGTGAAAATCCCGAAAACAAGTACAGCGGCCACAAATTGTCGTTTCTGTGCTAACCGTTTTAGCCCAAAACGCATTGACGTTGCTACTGCCAGTGCGCACTTAGTAAACAACTCCCACGACCGGCCGGGGTGCTGTCAAACGTGCCATTGTGCCGAAAATTGACATACGTGCGCCTCAAAGCTACCAAGTTGTGCAACAGTGCTGGAAGATCTTCCCGAGTGAACTACGTGTTTGACAATTTCTCACAATTTCTCGTTTTGTCGCTACGAAAAATTAAAAGCCATAGAAATCTGTTCAATTGTTCGCAAATAACAATTGTTGCGCGTGTGCCGTTTGCATTTGAGCGTTTGGTAATTCCACGATATCGAAGTAATTTGCGGCGATAATGGCGAAACTGACGGACGTCTATCGAGCGGAGGACGTGGTCAGCATCGGCCACAGGCAGATACCTGTGGTTGCGGGCGCTGGCGATGACTCTTCTCTAATGGTAAGTTGGCTGGGGAGCTGACATCCAAGCAGTGCGTGATGCGACCCAATGTCAGCAGCAAATGTGGCTTGTGGGCGGGGGCGGGAGCTACACCTTTGCGTCAATCAGAAGTTGATTAAACTTGAAAACATTGGTATGTGGGAAACCTTGAACATCGATGTAAACGCGTCGCTGGTCGCAGCGCAGTTGCTAGTGGAGCTGGCAAAGATGTGGCCAGCAACTGCTTCCTCTCAGACCACCAAAGCTTGCGGGAATCATATTAGAAGTGCGCTACTAAGTTAAATCAGTGAGCAAGTGAATGTGTGGTTGGGGACGTCGAAAACTTTCCATTGTGCGAGCAACAGCGACGCACAAATAGAAATCATATGAGCATACAATTAGTGGTAAATTTCACTCCTCTGCTCCTCCCAACGACAACAACAACGGCAACGAAGAGTCCAGCAGCGAGTGCATTTCACCGCGATCACAAAAAGTTGTAGCTGGGCTTAATTGGAGCCGCAGTGTCGCAGCATTAGTGTTGCCTCCATCGACGATTCAGTAGGCGATTTTTGTTCTTTTAATGGTCCAACTGCAGAAACAGGTTCGGCTAAATGCATTCAAACAACTTTTTGCCACAGCCCCGCGCTTCGTAACACTGCTCGACAAGCATAGCCGAAATAGCTGCACGATGGTGCACCACTGCCTCACCGCGCTGCACGCTCTCGCTCCAAATTGTTTGGAAACGCCGCATTTGCATGTGTAGCGTTGCATTCGCCAAGTTTATTTCCACCTCTTATTTATTTGTTTTGCTTTGCAACGCGCGCATCACTCGCTGGCCGATAAGAAGACAACTTGCTGAAGATTTCGCGCAATGTGTTAAGGTTTCGTTGTTTACGCTTCGAACGCGGCCCGACATTTGGCAATAATTTTCATAACCTGTTGCACATTGAAGTTAGCTCCCGACGAAGTGCGTGTGGTTTTGTTTTCACTGGCTAAGCGGCCACAGCTCTGCAGTATGTGTGTCACATTTTATTGAAATTATGACAAGTCGCTTTGTTTTAACACATTGCTTTTGTTTTTGCCGCTGCATAACTTTCTTATGTTGTTTTAGTTATTAAGTTATTGTTGTTGTTATAGTGGTTATGAAGCTCAGTTAGTTGCATGCGCCAAATTTCTCAGCTTCCCTAATCAAACTTTGCACTACGCTTTGCAATTTAATCGAATACTCGTACATACGTCCTTGTTGTTGTTTTGTTTTATATTAACCCTTCATTGCATGATATTATGTCCGTGAAGAAAATAAAAATTTTTTTAATTTTTTTTGTTAATGTTGTGATTAATTTAACTGTTCCTGGCAATATTTGAAATTTAAGCAACGAAATAAGCAGTTTGTTGAATCACTTCTCTACTTATTTTGCTGTAATGTAACATCAAACAATCAATGGGTCAGAAAATTCGTGTTCACTGCGGCGTTAGCATGATCCAGTTCCACGCCATTCATGACTTCTGTCTTCCTGCAGAAATGTTTAACTGCTGAAGCAATTCTTAACGATTTCATTCTAACTTCCGGGCAGCGTGCAGTCGTCGTTAAGATTTCCATACCATTTATGGATCTTTATCAGCCTAAGCACTGGTTTAGTTGAGGCTCAAAGCAACAAGAGAAAACAGGCCTTTCTGTCGATGACGGCTTCTTGTGAACATTCCGCATTTCGGCATGTTCACAGACCAAAATTTTGTCATTGTCTCATTGAGTTAGGTTTACTAGCGACAACTCTAAATTAATGTCGGCATGAATCGGCGATAGCTTAAGCTATTTAATCGTTTCAATTGCAGATGCTGATGGATCTAAATAGTAAGGGTCTGTGCATCGATAGTCCACAAATACGTGGCCGTGAGCTGGAGGAGTTTACACGAAAGTTTAAGCTGTTGGGTGCAGAGGAGCTCCGGCAGTCGCTGGAAATTGATAGTACGACACTGGTTGCCCTGCTGAATCAGTGCGTGCCATGTGTGGGCTGTCGTCGACGCGTGGAGCGCCTGTTTTACCAGCTAACACTCTCCGGCCATCCGACGCTCGATCCTCTGGTGCTGAAGAGCAACTGCGTGCTCACGGTGCGGGACGAGCGGATGGCAACGCCGCAGGCTCTGGGTACGCTGCTCTACAGACACCACGAAGTGCTCAACAATTTGCTGGAGAGCAAGTTGCGCAACAAGACGCGGTGCGTGCTGCACTCGCTGGATGCGTTTCGTTCGCGTCCTTTCTCGGAGACGTGGCGAGAGGTGTGGTTCTCCATGAAACATAACTGCCGCGACGAATTGGCCATAATAGAGACGAAAGAACTGCACGAGGTGCTGGAGAACTATCTGAAGAAGCACAAGTTCTGTCAGGGTTGTCGCACCAAGGTAAAACGCAACGCAACGGCTGCCGTTCAGCCAGTGTCGGACATAATCGAAATTGTGTTTTTGTATCTTTTGCAGATCGAAAAGGCATACCAAATACTCGTGAACGAGACCACCTCCAAAGAGGGGTTTGTCGCAGCGCTGTACGCAAACATAAGAAAGTCCCACTCGGACAAGCACATTCAAATCATCACGAAGAAAGTTGACTTCCTCGACGCTCTTATACGGCGCGCCGAACCCGAAGTCAACGGAAGGTAATTATGCGCTCAAAGCGAAAGAAATTTACTATCGTCTTGCTCTTTATTTTTGTTGTGGCAGCTATTCGAAGCAACGCGAACGCCATGCCAAAACACTGGAAATTGCGCAGGAGGAAGTGCTCACCTGTGTTGGCATGATCATGTATGAACGCTTACGACGCATATACGTGAGCCTGCGCGAGGAAGAGCGCGCCTGTCAAGTGCTGGCGGCAGTGGGCGTGCACGCGCTCTGTCGCAGCTTCGACATGGCGGTGGAAAAGAAGCAGGGCATCAGTAACCTCGAGCTGTTGTACCAGGAAATCAGTCGCGCCGAGAAGGCTAAGCAATACAGGCGGGAGCAGAAGAAGCTGAAAAAGAAGTTAAAGAAGATCGAGAAGAAGAACAGCAGCCGCAAATCGGGGAAATCGGAGAATGACGGCGACTCGGACACCGTAGAAGCTGACGAAGATGAAGATGAGGAGGAAGAAGAGCTAGACGAGGCAGTGGATTTGGGAGACGACAGCGACGAGGCGGACGCACTGTTGGCACAGAATTTACTGTCACAAGAGACCGTCGTGGTCACAGAGAGAGTGGGCAGAGAAGGTGCTCTGAAGGTAGATGGACAGCTGGAGACAAAGCAGTCGCAGAAGAAACGAAAGCAGAAACAAAAACAAAAGCACAAACAGGTGCAAAAGAAGAGTAGCAAGAAGCGCACCTCTATGCAGCCGCAGCATCTGCTACAGCGCGAGGAGCGGGATCGAGAGCGTGTGCCTGCACAGCCCACACAAGGCAGTGTGTGCAGTTGCGATGCGGACAAGTGCGGCGTATGCTTAGAGCCGCCGCATGAATGCCCGTGCGAGAACGACGTGAAGGATTCAGGCTACGGCAGCGAGTCGAACTCGCCGGAGAATTCGCGCACGTCGAGTGCCGCCTCGTCGCCCGAGGGGTCGGAGGTATCGTGCTCGGACGGCTTCTGCAATCACGAGCATGGTGGTGACGGTGCTGGTGACGGGCACGACCTAGTGGAGGACGATCAACTTAGTCAGCATGAATTGTGGGCTGAGACGGGTTTGTGCCGAACATACGGTAGCAACTGCTTGAGCCTGCAGCAAATGTTGGTAAGTGGAGCAAGGAAGACCAGACACAGGAGCAAAAGCTACTTGAGCATTTAATTTATGTTTGCAGGACGATTTTGACGACAACGATGAGGACGACGCATACATTCCGCAGGAGGTGGTGTTGGAGTATCAATGCCAACGTGAGTGGGTGCAGCAGCAACGTCAGCAGCTGCGCCAAACATTGAGACAAAATTTCAATCGTTTGTGCATGCAAAAGGGTCTGCTGTTCACCGCCAATTGTAAATAAGGTGACGACGCAATTGTAAGACAATGAGCGTGCGCGCGCACACACACACATCCGCATTCATTTGTGAAGTGCAGCGTAAATAAAGCAGTCTGATTGCTGCAGAGCAGTCCTTTTAATTGCATAGTGTTGTATTCAAGATTAATTTGATGATTTATTATTGTTTCTGCAAAATATACAATGAAATTATTTAAAAACTACGCATGCTAATTGCTTAAACTTAATTCCTATAGTAGCCGACAAGGCTGCTTCAACAATTGCGGCATTCCTCGTGGAAAGGTTCAAGCGTGCGCAGATCGCGCCACGTGGGCGGCAAACCATTCGATACGAATTTGCCGCAACGTTTACAGGCCTCCAGGAAAAGCTTGCTGTAGCTATGCAGCCAAGTCTGGGGAAAGTGCTTAGTTGTTACTGAATGAAATGAGCATATAGACAGATGTTTACCATGTAGCTTTTGATGGCCAGATCGGGCAGTGTTGGCGAGAAAAAGTGCAACATTGCAATGTGTGTGTGTTCTTGCACCTTGCGGAAGACCTCGTAGCGTGACTCGGCCCACAGGTCGTCATGGTCCAACGGCTCGTCGAATCCTTTTACCGTCACCCACTCAATGAGAACGCCCTTGCACACGATGGCCGCCTTTAAAACGCGACTAATTGTGACCTGCCGGCACGGAAAACATGCAAAATTAATGTAATTTGGGAAATTTTCTCAAACATAAAATGGTTAATTATTGACTTACAATAACAACCGCATTGGAGCCAAATGGACGGCACACCTTGTAGGTGGTGTGCAGATGATTGATTTCGCTCAACAATTTGTCTGTGTGGCTATACAAAAACAAATATGGGTTTATACGCTCTTTAATGTTTCATTTGGAAAGTCCGAAACACTCACTCCGGATCTGTGTTGTTGCACGAGGAGAACGGTATGCGGCCGCGTTTCTGCGAGCAGTATGTGTACGAACGTCGCAGGTTATTCTGATTCAAGTTGTTAAAAGCCAGGAAACTGTGGTCGTGAACCTGTCAGTGAAACAGCAATAATTAAAATGTTGTGAGACACTGAACAGAGACTATTTACCTTGTCAATCCACTTGTAGCTGTTAACTAGCTGTGAGTACAAGGCTTGTCGCTCCTGCGTGGTCTCCTGCGCCAGAAACGTGGTATTGCCCAGACAAAAAGATGCCTGTGGCACCTGTAGCCCATTGATGAGTCCCTCCACTTCCCTATGTAAGAATAATATTACAAGTTTTGCTTCTTTAGGTAAATGCAGTGCGCAACTAACTTTAGCTGAGTGTTGATGCTGTTGAAGTTCTCCTGAAATTTGAGCAGAAACTTGGTGCGACTGTCCTCTGCCAGCTCGCCGTTGGTGCCATCCGCCAAGTGCTCGAAACATTGCCGCACATTGGAACGTAACGACTTAACCGCGTTTAAGGTGGAATTTAATCGCTCCATTGCACTTTTCCGATTCCTATCCCAAATAAACAATACCAAACAGAAATATGAAAAAGGTTTGCGCAAATTTGCGGCTGTGCACTTTATTCAGTGTTGCCAGATACCTGAAATCAGTGACTACGTGACGCGAAACTGAGCGGGGAAATGATTTTCAGACCATTTTTTGCTTTTTCCAATCGTCCGATAGTGTACGGGTTTTTTTACCCAAGCATTCGCACAGCACCGGTTACCAATCAATTGCTTGCATCTTAAAGTGATAACTTTTCTTATTTGCTGTAAAAATAACGTTGCGAAAAACCTTGTTTTACTGGTCGAAGTCATTTTGATTGTTACCCGTACCAACAGAAAGCATAAATAAATGATTTCAGACGGTAAAGTCAGCAGATATTCGGTTGCTATTTCATTCAGTTCATGTCTCATTGAGTTTGCCGTTTCTAGTGCAGCAAGAAACAGTGATGGCAAGTTGAACTCTTTTCAAACGCAGAGCTGCAACACAAGCAATTCAAACGTTAAGGCTTTGAGGGCAATTAGCAAAAACTGAAGTTAAATCATATTAAAACTAGTTGGAACATACTTATGACGTTTTTCAGCAACAACATTTTTTTTGCAATCAATTTCCTATAAACGTACTACAAAATGAGAGAGAAAAAAAACAATTATTTCATTTGCAAATAAACTTCGAACGCACCAGCAGCCCTTGCCCTGACTTTTGTATGGCGAATTTGCTGTACGAACCCTAATCAACTCTGGGGCCTGGTTTGACCGAATTTGCGACTCTGGGGCCTGGTTTGACCGAATTAGCAACCGTGACTCCTCTCAGTTTCGCGTCATGTAGTCATTGCCTGAAATGACTTTCTCCTAAATCTTAAAAAATTACTGAAATTTCCTCCCAAAAGTAAAAACAATCTCCCAAAATTGTTTTGAAATTTGCATCATTTCAAAGGAATTAAACTTCTCATAAAAAATAAAAATATATAGGTACACATATTTTTTTTAATTATCTCTTAAAATTCTTTTATAATTTGCGTAAATTTAAAGGCATTAAACTTCTCATAAAAAAAAAATATATACAGTATAATCTCGATAATCCGGACAATTAAATACCGGACACTGGTGTCCGAATTACAGAGTCTACAACATAAATTGAGTGTCCGGATTACAGATTCTACAATACAAATGATTGTCCGGATTACCGCGTTGTTCGTATTAGCGAGTGTCCGAATTATCGAGATTATACTGTACAAATAATTTTTTTAAAGCAGCTTTTTTTCATCTTTAGTTTAACAACAAAAACAAAATATAAAACAAATGAATTAAATAAAAAGTGCCTTTTTTGAGGGATTTCATTGTAACAGAAATAAGTGAAAAGGAGAAACAAAGAACTTATATTTTGTAATCTTAAAAATACTTAACACAATTTGGTGCTTTGCCTATTAAAATAGTTGCCAAAATATGTTTTGTTGCCAGTGTTCCCAATACATCATACTTCGTTATCCAAAAATATCTCAAAAATCCACTAAGGATCTGAAAAATCCCCTAACATAAAATATAAATCTCCTAAGCTTTCTCCTCAACAATTCTTCCTCCTTAAAATTCTCCAAAAGGCCAAGAATCTCCTTAATCTAGGAGGAAATCTCCTGATCTGGCAGCACTGACTTTATTGAGTGCACTGTCAGCGGAGTAGTGCTGCCGGACACAAAAAAAAATACATACGGACAATTATTAAATATTGAAGAATGTTGCTACGAATATTGTAGCAATACAGAGAAGTAAAATTTGTAGCTTTTGTAAATATTTATCACAAATACAAAACATCGTGAATACCCCTAATTATTTATATTCTGCTTTTATTCAAAAGCTTACTTGTTTGGCACATGAGATGTATAGGTGAGTTAAAGATCAGATAAAATAAGAAGATACGATTATTAGTTCAAATAGATATAAAATATTTTCAAGGTATTAATTCAATGCTTTTCTACAAAGCAAAACAAAAAGTGTATATTGAGCAAACAAAACGAGTTTTTGACCAAAAATGTTAAGTTTGATATAGTAAAAAACCTCAATACTGTGAACAGGCCTCGCAATAATTAGTTCACTATATCCAGACACGACTGTATAGTGTAGATCATAGTATAAAAATAAAGAAAAAAAATTTGTACTCAAAAGAGGGGAGAGTTCAGGTTAGATTACTTTATAATTATACTATGGTGTAGATATCTGTATATATGAAATCATTTTTGAGTTAATGCGACTCATACGCATAGACGTGATTTCAATTTATTTCAAAAATATATTATTATTAAAAAAATATCTTATAAAACATTCTTGCCATGATTTTGTTCAAGTAATTTAGCACTACTATTTTATTTCTCTTCTATACCAAAGTTAGGTTTTTCATTGTTGGCACCACACCACCCCAACTCGAACCGTGCACCGAAATTCGAAATCAGCTGACTGCCGTTCACAATTTCGTGGTCCGGCAAAGCCGTTTTTATTTGTCATCGCTCCTTGGTGGTTACGGCAGAAGTTGCTGCGCGATTCCAAGAATTTTTTCCACATTTTCCGCAAGTTTTACACACTTTTCAATTCCAAAGCAAACGCTACAATTATGGGCAACAAGTCATCGTTGCTGCTGAGGCCGGAGGAGATTGCCCAAATACAAGAGGAGACGGAGTGTAAGTACAGGGCTTGGGGGGGTGACAACAAAAGTGCAGATGTAGCAGGTCGGGCGCAGCGCTGTGCAAAGAGGCTAATACAAAGCATAAAAAAGCAATAAATTAATTGTTTACACAACTGATTGGCGAGGCGAAAATATATAAATGTTAAGGCAGAGCATTGCTGGGTGAGAATTCGCAGTTCGCACTTGCCAGTGGAAGATTTTGCACCTTTTGCCGACAATGTGCGGGCGGTAGTTATGCAAACAGCAGACATTAGGCAGCGGCATACTGGCGTTGCACTTGGCCGCACTCACCTTGTGCTGAAACGGCTGAATACCTTCAAAAATTTTCCAGTACGAAAGGCCACTGAAAAAAGTGACTGCTTGACGTCATGAGCGAAGATAAACAAATTGTAAATAACTAATACTTTGGGATAACCTAATGTGATACTTTTAACTACTACAACAATTTTTTGGTGAGATGTTATTTCGATAAGGATGAATTGCACTCAGCAATTATGCGCCATAAATTTGAATTGTTTTATCTAATGTTACGCTCATTGATAACTGTCGGCAATGGCCACAGTCTACTGACCGGCTCTATTTGAAATGTACCATAAACTTGACTTGATTAGATAGGCGCAATGTGCGTGAGACAGCTTGTTATCAAGTTTTGCTTATTAAGCAAAGAGATAATTGTGCTAAATATACGCAGATAATTTTGGAGATTTTATATGGAATGTCGAATGCACTAACGTTTAACAAGCGAAGCTACTGCGTCTACTAACGTTTGTGCACAACAAGTGGCTCTGGCTCGATTAGATTATAATATGTCAGTTTACAGATTTTGCTGTTTTATTATCGAGGTATCAAAATTTGTTGTGAACCAGTTTTGATTTGAAAACGAAATTTAACACATTCTGCATTGTTGTTACATAATTTGAACGACTGACCTTTGTGTGTATAATTATTCAGTTACGTCCAATCAAATTGAACGCCTATACTCACGTTTCACCTCGCTGGATCGTGGCGATTGCGGCACTATCTCACGCGATGACTTCTTGCGCATTCCGGAGTTGGCCATCAATCCGCTGTGCGAGCGCATTGTGCACTCCTTTTTCGAGGACAGCACCGACGATCGCGTCAATTTCCGGCAATTCATGAACGTGCTGGCCCACTTCCGACCCATCAACCCCAAAAAGGAGAACAAACTGAACAGTCGCGAAGAGAAGTTGAAATGTAAGACGCCTAACTTGGGGGCTGAGACTTGAATTTTAACCAAGCTTTTTGCTTTAGTTGCCTTCAAGATGTACGACCTGGACGATGATGGTGTCATCAGCCGCGACGAGCTGCTGAGCATCTTGCACATGATGGTCGGCGCCAACATCAGTCAGGATCAGCTGATCAGCATTGCGGAGCGCACCATACTGGAGGCGGATCTGTGCTGCCAGGGCAAAATCTCGTTCGAGGACTTCTGCAAGGCGTTGGAGCGCACCGATGTCGAGCAGAAGATGTCCATACGCTTCCTCAACTAAACGTTGACCCGCTGTGTGCGAAGGAGCGCAAGGATGAACGATTTCCAAATTACACGCAAAGAACCCAAAAACACAAATGAACGCATATTTCAAGCTATAGTTAAAGTATTAACGCTGGGCGGGCGCAGAGAACGTAGCTCAAGCAGAAAATATGGGTAGACTAGCAAATTTCATTCCGTTTGTAGAGCGCAGCCGGTGGCATTTTTCTTCTAGTACACTTTTTTGTTTCTTATTATGCATATTGTAGTTGTAAGTGCAGTTGAAATGGGCGTTGTAGCGCGAAAAATGGAAATGGGCTAACGCATAAATACTTAAATAAAAGATTTTATTGTACAAGCTAATTTTTCGCAAACGCGCATGTACATATTTTATTTATTCATTTAAAGGTAGAACTAAAACATACAGCATGAAACAGAGTTCTGCTTTTAAAATACGCTATTGATAATGTGTAGTACTGTTCGTACTTAATGGATATTGCATTCACTTGCGCCTCGTCGACGCGCACCGACACCAGAACGCACATCTCATTATTGACTGCTTCAGGCAGCCGATCCAACGGCGACAGCTGGCCCTCAGTCGGTGCCACAGGCCGATTCACGTGGTCGAGGAGACGGCCAGTTTTTTTAAGTGCTCCATGAAAAGCTGCAGCGACACGTCATCGGTCAACACAGGTGCGCCACCGTCCTGAGCATTTGCAATAACACGTGATTTATAAAAAAAAGATGAATTAGCGTTTTTTGTTAATTTACTGCACGGCTTCATTAAATGAACAATGTGGCGAATGTGTTTTATTTACAAGTGAAAAAAATGATAAAGAACGCAACACCAAACAACCGCAACCAACACCAAAAAAAGCAGTCCCGAAATGTATGTATGTATGTCGCCCCGTGAAGGGGATCCATATCATATCACAAATAGCATTGTCATCATATATTTTGGCATAAAGTGAAAAATCATAAATACCGTTGTCTGGCCAATTGCCGGCTGCATTTGCGTGGCGTTCAATTCGTTGTCGATTGTCGTTGTGGACAAAACAGCAAATTGAACGACCCCAAGGTCATACACACAAACAAATATGGACACGTACGAGCACACGCAAAAATAAGTAAAATCAAAATTATTAAAAATGAGAACAATCAAAGTAATAAAAAAAAAAAATCAGAATTATGATCGCAGATTGCAAGCTGCCGATGGCACACAGTGGGCTCGAGGCAGTCAAATAATATTTCAAAATAATTAATTAAATAAATAATATTTTAAAATAAATTCTATTTTATCATTATCATCAATTATCATCAAAATTAACGCTTTGATTCGATTCAAAAGCTGCTTTGCTCCAAAATTTGGGAACTCTGCACCTTGAAATTGGTGATTCATTGCTTTCTTCTTATTTCTGACTTCATCTGATCCGCTCTGACTTCATTAGAATCTGATCTAATCAGTCAGATAGACTGACATGACCATGCCCACTAAAGATGGTTTCATGTGACAATTTTCCGTAACGGTGAAAAGTATCAAATTCAATCTTGAATTTATTCCCAAAGCAGTCGCGTTTTCGAAATCCATATTCGATTCAATTCTTTGCCTCGCTCACCCACCATGTGCCTCTCGCTTGGCGCTCTTGGTACTCACCTGGCCGTAGGCGTACATATTGTTGTGCGTCTGCGACGGGTTGACCTTCGAGAGAAGGAAACGCGCCTGCGAGCCACCGTGTTCCGTATCGATGTAACGCGGCATGGGGAAGCGCGTCTGCAGTATTTCCTGCGCATCGTCAACGGGTGCCTGCAACAACTGCTTGAAGTTCTCGTACTCAGGCATGTCCTGGTACTTGAGTGCGCGCCACTGTGCGATCGTCTCGCCATGGTAGATCAATATCTGGAAGAAGGTGTCCATCAGCAGAATGCGGTCCGGCTGTATGGACGATGTGTCGAGTAGCACCGGCTCAGGCGGCCCGTTGAACGAGTAGCTGTAGAGAATGGGCTGAATCATGATGAGCGACTGCGTGAGGTCTTCGCGCATCAGCATGTGCCGGTAGAAGGTGGTCTCATCCGGCGAGTTATTGAACACTTGCAGGAACTGCGACCGCCGCAGATGGTACATGAACTGCGGGAACAGGCTAAAGTTCTGCGACAGCCGAAAACTGTTCGGATCATCCTTCGTATATTCGCCGAACTTTTGGCACTGTCAAGCCAAAAGCAAAGGAAATAAAATATCAATTAAACAGTCAAATTACATATGGTAGAATTTCGTACCAGTCGAATGAGTTGCCGATCAACCCAGCGCAAGATGTCCGGTCCCTCGTCCGACTCAGCGCGATAGACCACCATGCGCGACATGATCACAGCCGCCGCCTCCTGGTCGTAGCCGGCGCTTATGTGGTGTATGTTGGTGGTGGCGTCTGCCCAGCTGCAAAGACGAAAACAAATTCAGATCAACTCTCATTCAAAGACATAGAGGCGGAACCCACTTTCTGGCTAGCGTAGTGACACGTATGCGCCTCTGTCCGCTTGCGTGTTGGTACTGCGTAATGAACTGTATGCAGCCTCGGCCGCCCTGCGGCATGGGCGCCGCGTGCTGGTTCACCACCTCCAGGAAGAACGCCATCGTCGAGCTGGGGTTGAGCGTGCACAGCTTCCACTGCACCGTGTGCCCCATTCCAATCTCCACGTCGGACACGGAGGGGCTCTTCACGTTCAGCGACACACACGACCCAATTCCGCCTGATATCTTCAGCTCGCGGGAGCACTTCATCTCCAGCGTGCCGTTGAAGGCCATCTTAAGATCGCCACGTGCATCGCGCGCAAACACCCGCTGGAACGTCTGCTTGAACAACGATGAATTGAACGAGTCGCCCAGCACCATATGACCGCCCGTCGAGTTGCAGCACTGCTTCATCTCCAACAGTCCCACCTGATCCAATGCGCACGAGTAGATATCGATGCAGTGGCCATTGGTGGCGGCGCGCAGAGCCAGTGCATCGTAGTGCTTGATGGCCTTCTTCATGTACTTGGCGTTGTCCTTGTGGATATCGTGATGCGAGCGAATCGGGTGCTTCAGCTCGTCGTCGACCACCTGGCCGGGACCCTGGGAGCAAGGGCCACCAACGAACGCCATAATGCGCGCTCCCGTGTTCGGGTAGGTGCACTCGAGCAGACCGACGGCAATGGCCATCGCGGCGCCGGTGGAGCGCAGGTAGCGCTTGCCCTGCTGAACCGGCCAGGGGTCACGCTGCAGCTCACTCAGCAGGTCGCCGAGCGCAATGTCGCACTTCGAGATGGGCTGAAGGAATCGATTCGCCGGTGGCACCGCCGCATTGGGATTAATGCCAGCACCGCCGGGCATTCGCTGTTGGCCGGGGCCTGGCATTGGCTGGCCCGGCGCCTGGCCAGGACCCCCTACCGGTGCACCGGTGCTGCGACCAATGCCAAGCATGTCTTGCACCTGCTTGGCAGTTAGATCCTTGGTGCCGCGGAACACGTAACTCTTGGAGCAGCCCTCGGCGCCCAGCTCGTGCACTTGGATCATCTTGCCGAAGGTGATAAGACCGACCAATGCGTTAGGCGGCAACAGACTAAGTGACATTTGCAACGAGTCCTTCAGCGCATCCAGCTCTTCTTCATCCATGCACGTATCCACCAGGAAAATGAACACCGGCGGCATGCACGGCGCGCGGCTGATGGTATACTCAATAGTGCTGAAGCCTGGGATCAGCTCGGCTGGCTGGTGTTGCTCCGAGATGGCCGCATATTGTGGCGGAAACTAGACACCACTCACAATTGTCCAATCAGCTATGGTTTCAATTCTCAGTATGAGTAATCATGCCAACTTACCGGATTTCGCTGGAAGCAAAAATTGCACACCCACAGCTTGGCGCGATAGTCCACCTGGCAGAGGGGATTGAGGATGGCACGGCAATTGCTGCGCGTGCACAGCACCGGCTCGTACTGTATGGGGGGCAGGTCGGGGCGCTCCTTCAGGGGCTGGTATAGACATGCCAGCGGTACCACTAGCCTGCCGGCGTCAATGCGGCTCGACGGCCACACATTCCACGTGAGCCTCACACCATCACGATCCTCGTTTTGCTGTATGAATTCCTCGTAGGTCGTCATCACGTTAGGCGTGGCAATTGCCTAATCCCTGGGTTTTCTTACGAAAAATTGAATGGGCACAAAATGCACAGCTCCACAATTTTCAATTCACGTCCACGTCACTTGCAAGTGCTGCCAATCTGGCAATTTTATTGGTAAAAGTTGGCCAACACAGTTCTTGCGCACAGGTGGCGTGCGCGCGATCCGCCAGCTGTCGCTGCAACGGATTGGGCATGACGAAATAATATTGACCACGAGTTGAATTTCGCGATGCAATCGTGAATTTGTCTTTTGACATTTGACGTTTTGTATTTTCTAAGATGGCGACGAAAAAAACGCGTCTTTTGTGAATGCAATCACAACAAATTAAAATTAACGCGATTAAATGTCAAGTGAATTGCATGAAAACTGTGGAAAATTGTTATTGAAAAAGTGCTGAATACTTTGCGTGTGAAATTGTGCGCGTGAAACGTGTGAAAATGGCCACAAATATGTATCGAGTTGGAGGTGAGAAAAATTTTCCATTTTCACTTCTGCTTTCTGCATCTGGTTCGTGTCTTTCGCTTCACCGCTGGCGCCGCCGTCGGCGTCGATGCTGTTCCGTTGCCGTTGCCGCAGCGGCCACGGTTGCCTGCGTAGCCGTCGCGGCCGCGCCGTTGTCTGCGGCCAAAAGTGCATGGTGCTGTGGTGTCGCGCTGGCGGTTCGCTGCTGGCAGCGGCGCTGCTCGCCACATGAAAATTAGCTTGTGGTGATTGCGGAAAACTGTTGAAAAGTCAGCGAATTAAAAAGTGGTTGCCGCACAAGTGCCGCTGGGACAATGTGAAAATTGTGCTGGCATGTCGGCGGTACTGAAATGTGTCTATCGGCAGCTTTGCTGCTGTTGCCAGTGGAGTTAGTGGAATTTGTGTGCATACTGGTGGCGCTACCGGCGCTTGCTGCGCCTATTGGCGAAGTAAGAAAATAGTGCGAGCAGCTTCGCGGCAGCGGTCAGCGCTGCTGCTGCTCAACAATGGGGAAGAGAAAAGTACGTTTCACCAACGCTGCCAAAAATAAAACACGGCAACAGCCACACGATCTTATTGGAATTTTGACTTTGGTTTCAGGGGCAGCAAGTGCATTGTGTAGCCACGCAATGTGCACTCCTGCCCAGTGCACACGTTGCTGGCGAGGCTAGTGCCCACGTTGGATACGTCATCGTGAAGCTACCAAATTCAAGATGGTGGAAGGAATTTTGCATTGTAAAATATCTTCTTATCAATGTTACTATGTCTAATGATTCGACTAACTGAATCGAAACAATTTGAATCACTTGTTTTTATCTTAAGTAACGGTAATTGAATAAAGTTTGAAGTCGCGAAAAAACGACAATGGCACATTTCCTTGTCGACACAACTTAATAATTTTTATTGTAAACTATAACTAACCAAAATTATACATATGTATGTATTAACCCTTTCCGACATGAAAATAAGCCGGGCTGTATAAATTGTATCAGCTGTAGTCCAATATATTGGGCATTGTTACTGAAAGGGTTAATATAAATCATTCGATATGTCTAGCAGTTTTCTCTAAATTTAAATTTTAATGTATACACTCAATGGAAGTTTGTCCTAAACATTATTTAAACTAAACTAAACATTATTTAAAACAATAATAAGAAGTTTTTGAGTTTTCGAGATATAAAAACCGATAAGTAATAAGTTAAAAGATGATTTTTCATGTTCATGAAAACAAAAATAGAAAACACATATGTTGCAAACTATCGAAATGTTATACATATTGACATTTTGATATTCAGCCCGTTGTGTTGCCGCCATTTAAATCTTACTCCCTCTAAGTACATCCTCACTTTGCTTTATTTAGCATTTTTCACAGTCCGCCTGCAAACAAGACATTTTCTTTCACCTGTACAGCATCCTTGGCTCTTACACCGAAAAACATAGCATTTAACAATAAGTTAAGCATAACCTTTAACTCATTGAATTGTCTGTATCTGCAGTCCTTTGATGTACTTAAGTCTCGATACGGAAGCAATGGCCTTACGCATAGCTACTTTAGTTTACTTTATGTACTTTAGAGTGCTATGCCCTAATGTTTCCTCAAACCATAGTATTATACTATGTCCTCAAACCAGACAATTTCCCTTTATTCATTTTGCCTTCGTTGCGGGGGAAAATATAGGCAGAAAGTGACAGATAATTCCTCCGCAGTCTCAAACGGGGTTTCGCACATTTCATTCCAACACTTGGAAAGGCGTCTTCCGCTTTTTCGTGCATACTGCGTCCGGCTCGTCGCTGGCTGGTGGTCATTTGGTTTGTTGACTGCTTGTGCCGTGCACTGGTGCCTACGTGTACATGTGTTTGGGTGTGTGTGTGTGTGTGTGTTAACACAGCAAAAGATTAATTCATTTTTTAGTCGCTTTCGTCTGTTGTGTTGCTGGTTCGATCACTTGTCCATTTTCATTTTGTGTATTTTCTATTCATGTTGTATGTATTTTTTATATGATTTTGGTGTTTGGCTTTCAGTCGTTGCGACTGCAACTAACTGAACGACCAACAAACCAGTGTCAGCAATTGTGCGACAGGTTCGTGGCTGTGGCTGCTGCCGCCGCTGTCTACCTTACGTTGCTTATCTCCCCCTTCGCTTGTGATATGTGACGCTGTTGTTGTTGTTGTTGGGTCGTTGCGCCATTTGTTGCGACTGTTACGCTGCATGGTTGCGCAGACACGCTGACCGGCCGAATTATGCGTTTGAATCTCTAGCTCTGCTTCAATTACTGCGTTTCGCTCTTCTCCTCTCGACTGGGTGGAAGTAATTAACCCCAATTCGTTAGGTTTTTAAAAATTGTTTTCTTCTATTAGTCTGCAGATTTCTCGCCTTACCTACCCTTTACAAAAGAGTAATGAAGTGCTCTGCCCCAATTCGCATCGCTACCCATTTCAACTTGCACGAATTACATCTCACTGTCCCCATTTGCTTCTTTCACCTTTCAGATTACGTCTACGTGGAGACGAGCTCGAATAGTCCTTATCTCATACGTCGCATAGAGGAGCTGAACAAGAACCAATCGGGCAATGTCGAGGCGAAAGTGATGTGCTTCTATCGGCGACGCGATCTGCCGAATCCGTTAGTGCAGCTCGCAGACAAGCATCAACGTAAGTAAAACATCTCGTATGCCGTCTAGCGTGCGTATTTAGTCGCTTTCGCTGCTCCTATTCCTGCACTAATCATTTCCACTCATATTTTCATTTAAAATAACGCGCATTACATTCATCATTTAGCCGAGTAGCGCGCAATGCGGTGCTAAACACTGTACAGCGTCGTGTACCTTAAGCTATAAGATGCTTTTTTTTATTGTGGTTGGGTGCCACCCATTTCAAGGTATTGTGTAACATAATAGAGGTCCAATCGAGTGCTTCAGAGTAGCCTGCGAGTCGACTTGACTCGGTTATAGTTGTTTTACTTGAAGAGCCGTGGCATATCATCTCACTGGGCGTCATTGCATGAATCACTAAGAACACATTTTACTTAAAACTATATTAAGTAATATAGCTTATTATGATGGAAGGTAACTGGTTCAGGTTTATGACTTTTACGATAATAACTTGGAGTGTTTTTGCTATTGTGAAATGCAATTTTCATGAGACCACTACTCGTTTTAATTGATCTGATAGTAGTTTCTTAGTTATTTAAGTTAACCAAGTGTACTTAACGTACGCCATGTGTATTGCAGTAAATTAATTCTAGCAACAAACGTGTGGCTGATTTAGCATGTGCACCAATTTTCACGGAATTCACTTCGATCTAAGATTTCAGTCACGTCATCCGCGTTACTCCCGCGTATATGCAAATCAAATATTCGTTGAAGGATCGGTTCAAATGTGAACAGGTTTGAGACAAACTGAAAACATTTTACATCATTTATGAACCACACTCTGCACCCGTTCACCGATATTCAAATTTGGGGCATTAAACTGGATGGTGCTATGTGTGTGTTGGATCACACATCGCTCGTACATTTCGTTATTTATGCGCAGCTTCAACCAGCCAACATTTGTACGCCATCCATCAATGTTGTTATGCCAACATTTCTTCGGCTAAGCTATCCAAACAGCTTTTAATTGACTTTCGAGTTTTATGTGATTGCGTTTCTATTGCATTAGCCTTTGGCATCGTTTTCGGCGCGTTGATGACGCTTTGGGGCATTGTTTAGGCTAATCGAAATGTTGATGAAATTTCAGCGGCAATTAAGAGTCTTGAATTTTTGAAAATGAAACAGAAAATAAGAAAAATATCGATTTGCGCCTGTAAGAAGGACACAGATGGGCTGCGCTACGTAGCGTTATTTGTCGCGTTCTTTTTTATGCTTTGCTCTTTTTTCATAAAACCCCTACCAGTTTGCTTAGCCGAAAGTTGCCTACACAACGCTGTACTGCCCCCCCCTACGCACCCACATCTTAGTCTGTCTCGCCTGCTTGACTGTCGTCTGCTCGCAGCCCACTGCACACTTGCAGTGCGGAGCGCGCAGTGCAGAATGCGGTCCCTGCTACCCAGAATATTCCTCGGCCCATCAACGGCATCACCGGCAACAATTACAACAACAAAAACAAGCCGAGCAATAGCAGCAACTAGAAAAGCGGTGGCAGCAACAGCAACAGCGCGCAGAATTTCGTATCCGCATCCGTAGCAACATCTAATACAAAACACCAACGAGAACAACAACAACAACAACAAAAGCGGCAGCAACCAGCAATCGCTACACTCGTTAGAGCAACAACAGCAGGCAGAGTTACAATACGTACAAGTATCTGCATAGCCACCCGCTTATGGTCGCGACGGCAGGCAGTAGCGGTTGTCGATGCCTGGAGTGGGATGGTGGCATTGGGCCGCATGGGCGTTCATAGGTGATAGTGTGCGTTTGTAAGAGTGCGCGAAAATGTTTGAGCTTGTGTGTGTGCGTGTGTGTGTGTGTGCCCGCACGAAGCCCACGAAAGCTGCAAGTTGACAAACAGACGCATTTGCACACACTTACATTCGTAGCAATCCGCAAAATGTGCGTGTGTATGTACCTACATTCGGGGAACGACGAATAGGCCCCTCCCGCCACCCCATACCACCCCCACGTTTAAACGAAAAATATTTCTTCCTGTAGCGCTTTTCGCCTGCTTATCATGGGCGGATGGGCCAATGCACCCAACCCACACCCGCAACCACCAACATGATGTCCATGCGACACCCGCTTCGTGTCCCACTTGTGCAAGTTTGACGTGGCTCGTTGTGCTTATTTAATAGAAGCCGTCTGCCCCCGCTTTCCTGCAACAAAAAAGGAGTACGCGCGCGTATTCAAACATGAGGAGGTAAAAGAAATCCCAAATGAAACCGCGGGGCTTTAAACTTTAACATACATACTTGACGGTCAGAATTTGCGGCAACGTGCACTCTGCCTCATCATTAGGCAACGCTAATATGCTCATGTACCGATATACTTGTACCTTGTGGATTCAGTTCAAACCCGAAAGCTTACTTTCGCCATTTTCCTGTGTATGCAGCGTTTATGCCCACGCAAAAAACAAAATTAATAATAAGCGGCACATCCTTTTGGTAGCCAGCAGACGCGCCCACATTGCCCCCCTGCGTACACCATGCCCAACGCGCCTCCTGCAGTTGCGCCAACGTCGCCTCTTCTCTCTCGCTTGGCAGCTGCACCACAGCCTTTTTTTTGCCCCCATTACGAGTACGTCCTGTTGCCACCCTCTCCTTTTGCGTATGAAAACATAGTGTTCATTCGTCGCACAACGTTTTCACTCCTCTTTGTTTGTTTGTTTAAGTAATGAATTTTCAATGTTTTTAGTCTTTCACACCAAAGGCATTTTTTCCATCGGAAGCAATTTCCTTTTTATCAGTGTCGAGGGCCGCAATGACTGTCTAGATTTGATTAATATTTAGAGTTTTGTATATCTACATGTGTATATGTACACCTGTGTGCTTGGGTATGTAGATGTTTGTAGGTTTTGCCAAAATTTTGGAAACGTAAAGTCTGCAGCGGGAGAAAAATTGCTTTGCTATTATTAGTGTTGGATACATCGAAGCTCAAACCTACTACTATTACTGCTTCAGTCTCGAGGTTCAACGCACTTAAACAGTTATGGTGGTTGCCATAGGCCTCCTTGTTGAGTTAAAGCCATCAACTGACCACTCAAGGTATTTAGTATACATGGCGTACCACTGCATGTTACTGCAGAGAAATTTTCTAAAACATGCCCATCTAATAATAATAATAAATTACTGGCACGACAGCCCGATTACGAGACTAATGCCGCAACCATCCGTGTTGTGCGTGCGAATTCTACAGTTTATGCCGATTCCGAACGGCGTGTTGCGAGCTTTTTCATAGGCAATTTTACTCTCAGAGGTTTGCCATTTCCTGCTGAGAGGACAGGCGCCGAAAGAAAAATTGTTGTTTTCCCAACTTATAGTTTTATAGTTTATTAATAGATTATAGTTTTTAATAGAGTTTTTCCCGAAAACCTATATCATTTCTTTAAGATAGAAGGTACTTTTGCTGGTATTGTTTGAAGTGGCGAACTTTATGCCACTATTGATTTTATTTTCGTTTCTTTTACGAATATGGTTCATGATGGGACTTGAGAAATTACTTGACTGTAGGTTATGTAAAGAAGGTGAGAAGTATTCCTGGGATTCGAGCAACTTTTCTGACATCTGAAACAGCACAACGTGAATCAAAAAGTGTTGCAAACAAACACATTGATTACTAGTTGCAAAAGGAATGCAAATAATTGTTGTATAGGGTCTTCCAACAAGAGGTGTTATTTTGAATCACCCGCTATTTCGGTAGCTGTCACTTTTGAAGCTTTTATTCTTTGACATTTGACAAGTAGAAACTACGCCATTACTAAAAATGCACCCTTCAACAACGCATTGAAATTATTAAAATTCACTACCTTGAAATGCATGAAAATGATCCGGAATTCCATTGAAAAATCATCTTGACTGATGAGGCCCATTTCCACCTCGGTGGCTACGTCAACAAGCAAAATTGTCGCATCTGGGGCTCGGAAAACCCAAGAGTTATTGTTGAGAAGCCTCTCCATCCTCAACGTGTGACTGTTTGGTGCGGTTTATGGTCTGGCGGGGACATTGGACCTTACTTTTTCGAAAATGAGGTTGGATCAACAGTTACGGTGAATGGATTGCGCTATCGAGAGATGATTAATGATTTTTTATGGTCGGAGTTGGATGGTATTGATCTGGACAACGTTTACTTTCAACAAGACGGCGCTACGTGCCACACAAACAACGAAACCATTGCTCTTTTTACGGGAAAAGTTTCCGGACCGTGTTATCTCTGGAAGAGGTGATCACAATTGGCCACCGAGATCTTGTGATTTAACACCTTGCTACTTCTTCCTTTGGGGCCACGTGAAAGATAAGGTGTACGCCAACAGCCCAGCGTCGATTCAAGACCTCAAAGATAGAATTCGTGAGGCTATCGAGGACATAGGGCAGCCACTTTGCGATTTGGTTATGGAAAATTTCATGAAAAGGATATGGTCCTGTAAGCGTGGTCGTGGTGGCCATTTGGCTGATGTTGTTTTTCATTATTAACGGCATACCTTCCTCTTTATTATGAAATGAACATCCGATCATTTATCTCAAAAATGGAATTTTCTTTGAATACCAAAATAACACCTCTTGTTGGAAAACGCTATACATAGGTTTGCAACTTCCTTGCGGTAAATGCGTATGAAACACGTTAGCTGTTGCTAAAGTTTGACTGACTTCTGCGAAAACCAACAATCTATATTTTGTGACAGCGCAATTTTCTGCCATGAAAATATCCAAATCGAACATGTGCCACTTGCTGACCCAGAGGACATTCATAATCGCGGTCAAAATTATCGATCGAACGAGTGGCAAAACTAAAGATTTGCGTTTCGTAACTTTTTATTTTTTCCATTAAAACGAAGAAACATTGTAATAGTTGTCGTTAATTGTCGCTTTTTCTCAATCTTTGGCCTCTGAATTTTTATTAAGAATGAAACAAGTTACATAGAAATAAAAAACCAACACACAATTGTATTGATTTGAACCGAAATATTTATAATTCTTGAAATGCTAATGAAAACGATTGAAATTTTCACTTACTCGTACGTAGTGGCGACCGCTGAAGATTCCCCACTGGCAACGAAGCTGAAGAAAACCTGGCTTAGAACACCAGTAGGCGAAGAGCAAGCCGCACAAGCAGTATTAGACCCTTCGATAGGTACCACAAACTCAATCAACTTCACAGTAGCATATCGTAAAATTGCAACTAGCGTAGCGTTTAGAAAACTAAAAACAAAACAAATAAAAAACGCAAACAAAATTTTGTCAAGCAAAAGATAATTGTACACCAACTTGAATATTTTTGATTTCGTAGTTGTATGATTGATTGATTTTTTGTTCTTGTAGTACTGTAGTGGAAATCGCAAATTGGCACATTTGACATACTAGAATCGTATTTGAGGACATACATATTTGCTTATTGGTTGAACACTTAGCTATATGGTACAATTTAGTTTAAGTCGCAATTTGACACCGGCGCATCCTGAGTCTCACTTGCCATGTGTTGTTTGATATTACAGCCGCGTTGGACGAGGGCCGCAGCAGTCCGGTGCATGGCGCGGGCGTCGGCGGCGCCCCCATGGAGAAAGGTGAACCGCTGACGGCCAAGCAACGCTATCAGATCAAGCACCGCGAGCTGTTCCTGTCGCGCCAAGTCGAGGCACTGCCCGCCACACAGATCCGCGGCAAATGTTCCGTCACACTGCTGAACGAGACCGAATCGCTGCAAAGCTATCTGAATAAAGACGTGAGTCGTAAATTTCCCACCAAACTCTACTTAGCGGCTTTGTAGTTTAATGCGCTTTGAGCCCCACCTTCTTGTCTGTCTCTGTCGTACCGAACTTTGAAAAATGCTTTTCCAAAAGCCCATTTCATTTAAAAATTAATATTGCTTCCTTGTGCTCGTTGTTTTTTGTTGTTGTTGTTGTTGCATTTGCGATAGGACACATTTTTCTACTGCTTAGTCTTCGATCCAAATCAAAAAACTCTGCTTGCCGACAAGGGCGAGATTCGTGTGGGCAGCCGCTACCAGAGTGAGATACCCGCCAAGCTCAAAGACGTCGCCACCGATGAGCGCAAGCTGGAGGAGCTGGAGACGCTCGTCTGGACGCCGCAGCACAGTCTGACCGATCGGAAAATCGATCAATTCCTGGTTGTGTCGCGCTCGATAGGCACATTCGCACGTGCCCTGGACTGCAGCAGTTCCGTGAAGCAGCCCTCGCTGCATATGTCAGCGGCGGCGGCCAGTCGCGACATAACGCTGGTAAGTGCCTCTTGGTACGGCGAATGCAAATGCACTGCATTACTGATTTATATTCATCTCTTGCAGTTTCATGCCATGGACATTCTGCACAAGCATAACTATTCCGTTGAGGAAGCAATGTGTTCGCTAGTTCCTTCGACAGGACCTGTACTCTGCCGCGACGAAATCGAAGATTGGAGCGCATCTGAGGCGAATCTGTTCGAGGAGGCGCTGGACAAGTACGGCAAAGACTTCAACGACATTCGACAGGATTTTGTATGTGCTTTGCGTGTGAATTTGACGTAAAACTGATTTAGTTGACTGCTTTGGTACAGCTTCCGTGGAAGACACTGAAACAGATCATCGAATACTACTACATGTGGAAAACGACCGATCGTTATGTGCAGCAGAAGCGCGTGAAGGCCGTGGAGGCGGAGCTAAAGCTAAAGCAAGTCTACATACCGCAGTATAATGCCAGCAAAGGTGGCGGTGTATCGATAAAGGGTGGAGCCAGCATTTATAATGGCACCACGAACGGTGGCGCCGACTTGTCTAACAACGGCAAGCCATGTGAATCTTGCTCAACTGTCAAATCATCACAGGTAGTTGTGCTTCGCTCAAACATCGATGCAGAATTAACGATTCGACGAAATGTTTAATGAGTGTTTTTGTTGCAGTGGTACCCTTGGACCAGTGGCCATGTGGCAACGCGCCTTTGCCAGACGTGTTGGGACTACTGGAAGAAGTACGGCGGTCTTAAGAATGCAGTCAAGCACGAAGCGGAACATGAAACGAAAAAGAAAGTCGTGGAAGTGGTTGAGGAGGAAAAAGTTAGCGATTTATCGAATCGGCAGATGCACAAGTGAGTCAACAATTCATGCAATTTTTTGCCAACGGTTTACATTGTACTTTTAGATGTTCAATCGTCAATTGCGGCAAAGAATTCAAGTTGAAAACGCACCTGGCGCGTCACTATGCGCAAGCGCATGGAATCGCCATCAGTTCTGGTTCGCCGCGTCCCATCATGAAGACTCGCACCGCGTTTTATCTGCATACAAATCCAATGACGCGGCTGGCACGTATTATCTGTCGAAACTTTATCAAGCCGAAGAAAGCGGCGCGTCAGACGTCATTCGCAATAAACACGCAGTTGGTTAAACAAGAATGTAGGCATTTGTTGTGTTGTGCTTTCGTTTTATGAATAAGCATTTATATATCTCGTATGTAACTTTTACAGTTGCAAATCGCGTGAATGGCAAAAGTCCTGTCGAAATCAAAGCAATGCTGTTGCTGAAAAAGAAAGATCGCGGAAGCGTAACGAAAATTGCAAATCGTCTGGGCTCGCCTGGCATTGGGCCACATGAGTGGCTGGTGCTGACACCGAAGGACAAAATGCCCAAACCCGATGTGGTTTCATTCCCCAAGCCGCCAAAGGCGCCGGATGGCAGTCTGCTGTACGATCGCATACCCAACAAGATAATTGAGCTGGAGAAGGATCTGACCATAATCCCGGCGCCAGCACCATCAGCGTTGCGTAAACGTGCCCACGAAGAGCAACAGCTGAACGGCACCGAAGGTACAGTTTAGTTAGTTACATCCGGTAACCGTCTCAAACTGAAAATTCTCTTTGTAGTAACTATCGTACCGACCGGTCCACCTGCCAAGCGGCCGAACAAGGATCCCATGCCGTCACATTGCCCAAGTCCTGAACAATTTGCTGCCATGATGGCCGCGTCGGGTCAGCCCTTGGCGCGACATCATGTAAGACCACAAATCAAATTTGTATTGATCACAATCTCTAAAAGTCCTTTTTTTATGCAGTTGAACGGCAAACCGAAAATCGCACAAATGGCACGCACTGGCAACGGACGCAAACAGGTCATTAGCTGGATGGATGCACCAGACGATGTCTACTTCAGAGCAACGGAGGCGAGCAAGTGAGTGGCCAGCAAGTAACCATTGTCATCTTATTGTTACATCGAAATTTCGCCCATTTAGAAAAGCACGGAAAATGCTATCGCCGATCGACTTACGTCGTGCAGCGCGTAAGCCCTGGCGAAATCTGTCCGTGAAACCGCTGGTGGCGAGCAGGCCAATTGAGTCACAGGTTGTGATACTAGACTGACCGTCGTCGGCGGCAACGTCAGCAGCAACAGCGTCAACGTCGGTTGAGCAACAGCAGCAACACCACCAGCATTTGCAGAAACAACAACAGCAACAGCAAATCAAACAACAACCACCGTTTCCATATACCATGGACGCACTGCTTAACTAAGTTCGCCTGCCAGTCTAGTGCGTGCTGCGGGGGTTGGGATGGCCGCGCGCTTGCGTGCTGACACTGGCGTAGGGCTGGCACATGTACATAGTTGTTCGATTATGTGAGTGGCTAACAGCAGCAGAAAATAGGACAACGATGCAACTACGTATTTACAACAACTTTATTAGTGTGTAATAAACGTTCAAATATTGTATAACAGAAAACTGCAAGGAATACCCTCTAATGTGAAGCATAACAATATATTTTTAAATACGGCATAATCTCAAAGCGACCACGCAATTTGCCAGATCGTACGGAAATTCAAATCCGAAGTCAACAGAAGCCGAAGACGAGTTGTCTTGATCTTCGGATACGTGAAGTGAAATTCGGTTTCGGGTTACTATGCCGCCCACAGCTTTTTAGGGCCAACAGCATTTTGGTGTGGTGTGGTAAACGGTTTTAAGTGTTAAGTCACGGCGATGATGATGGAATGAAATTAGTTTGTACTTCTCCTAGTTTAGCAACAAGTTTAAATTATTATTCGGCAACCATTCTTTAAACAAGCGCAACGTCACTATCGCACGCTCACTCTCACATTCATCTTAGCGTTTAACTCGAGCCTCTCTCTATTTTTATCTCTGTCTATTATGACCTTATGTTAGTGTTAGTTTCATGTGAAATATTTTGCAATATGTTCTCGACGTAGTCGTCAAAGAAAATAAACACAACCACAAACACCATGCTAAATGCGCATTTGCGTTCGTTGATTTATTTACGCCACGCCACCTCGTCCTCAAAACGCTGACGAGTCGCCAACTGGAGTCGCTACCGGTGCACACCGAAAGCCAAGTTGTCAATTATACAACGTCCCTCACACTGTGCGATACGTTTGCCATTTATTGGCTAATGCCAACGAAACGAAGTGATCCAATAACCCATTCGAACAGCACAGCAATTTGAATGAGTATTTTTGTACTTGCTTGACCAAGAATGGCGCGTTCGTGTGTTGGCGGCCGCTTACACCAGTGCTAGTACCGTTAAATTTCGGCCATGCATGCGGAATATAAAAACAAAATTATGCACTATTTGAATTAAATCGAACTTCCTGTCGTTAAATGTGATTAATGTGTAGATTATAGGCATTCGAAATCTGAATCTATAGTGAATTGAGAGCAAAAACCTTCACTCCAGAATTGTATGCCGGGAGGTCATTTCGAAGTCGGGCTGTGAGTGCCATGCACAGTCAGTAGCAGCAACCCACGTACACCTACCGCAAATACGTACTTTAAGGCAATTTAACCTATTTTAATTGCTGCCGATTCAAAGTCGGTTAAATGCCTTGAACCTCAAAATTGTTACAAATTATTGGAAATTGAATGAATTTGCAAATGGCAATGGATGTTGCGAAGGAAACGCGAGTGGGAAATTTATCAAAATGCAATACCATACTTTTTAAAGTCTTCACACACACACACACACACTCAAAGCCGACAGCAACACATTGTATAGTAAATAGAAAACCAAAACGATTCGAATAACTGTTGATTTGCACATTCTATGTATAACCGAAGAGGCAGGGCGACAGGCAGGCAGCGTGCGCGCGTGGAAAGGACAGCCAGCAGGCATAGTTGAAGATGCTTAGCTCGCGTGAGCAGGTGGGCGGAAGCGAATGAAAAAAAAAAGTTGTAATGGATGATTTCAGTTAGTGTTTTATATAAAACAAATTACATATAATACAATTAAAATAAAGATATACATATTTATCTAGCTGTATTTGTAACGTAGCGTACATTGCTATATATACATGCATATATATATATAAATATATATATATATTTTACTATTAAAATTTACTTTACACACAAATGCAAAAGTAAAGAAAGTTAATTTTAGTGTAGTTTTAACATAAAATAAAATATTTCTAAGTGTAAGCATTTTTCTTTTTTAATTAAAATCTATCTACTATTAAGCATGTAAAAACACAAAAGAGCTGCGCAGTGAAAACCAGTAACAGCGAAATAGTAGCAGTAATGAAGAGTTTACGGAAACTGGAAATATTCGCTCACCCAACCCGCTACTCTTACATACGCATAGACGTCCCTCTTCTCACATAGTTTGTTTTTGATGAGTTTCGGCCTTTCCCCTGCGGTATTTGTGATCAGTAGTTTTGTGATTTCTGCCAACATGCAACAGGTGTGAGACAGTCACACAATTCTTTGCGTACACACACACACACACACAGGTCATTTGGTTTGTTTGCGCGAAGCTATTGACGAGAAGCAAGAGATACGATAGCCCTCGCGGAGGCAACAATAAATGCAAAATACATATATTCGGTAGTAATGAAAATATATAAACAACAAACATTTAAAATGCAAACACACACAGGATCACAATTGCAAACGCATTGACAAGAGTAAGCAAACATGTACATACATACGTCCGGTATGGTTATGTACACAGCAAACTGCATAAACAATATACATATTAAAATTTCCCATAAAAAAAATAATCGTAATAATTGGTAAACGGCAACAACAACAAGTAGAGCGAACGTAATTTTAACCATTTTCAATTGTTTGAAAAACAGCAAATAGGAAATGAAACCGAAACTACAGCGTAGCGTAGCAAAGCAAAGTGTTGAAGCCTGAAATCGAGCATTAAATAACCCAAAAATGCAACAACAACAACAACAAAGCATAGGCGTGTGCAAGGGCAAAGCTTATAAAATAAAAGCAAATTTAATTAACTAATTTAATTCACGTACATGTACACATTTTTACAGAAGTTTTCCAAATAAAATTTAAGAACTAAAAAATTTCCTAAAATATCAAGAAACGCATTATTTATTCTTGAATCAAAGGGCAAAGGGTGTAGATGCGGCAAATTATAATTCTGGGCTGTTCATCGGATAGGGACGTCAGCTCCATAATAAGGAACTTACAAATAATCTTGGAAACAGTTTCATAATTGTGAACAATTCGAATTTAAGGCCATAAAGCATTGATGTAGGTCAATTACCTCCAATTAATGTGTCTGCGTGTCGTGCCGGTTGAATCCAACCAATGTCCCAGCGCACCCAAAAAGTATAATTCTTGAGCCAGTTTTCGCTTTTCGTCTCTTAAGTCTATATTTAATAACAATTGAACTTATAACATATGTCCGAGAAATGTTTCTCGTATTATGTTCATATGTCGGTATGTGTGTACATGTTTATATACATTAAAATAAAAGAAAACCTCGACGAGGTAGCCAGCTATAGTAAATCAAATATAAAATGCAATTGCCGCTCGCTCATTCTCTGTAATCGCCAATGCAGAGCGAAGCGTTGGTACCTCCAAATCCGAATGAGTTTTTCAGCGCAATGCGGCGTGCTTTCGGATCGCTGCACCAGGTCTGTGCCTCTCGTACCACATTGATATCAATCGCCTCATCCAGCTTGTCGATGTTGATCGATGGCGGCAACATGTTCTCGGTGCAGGCCTGCACTACGAAAGCCGCTTCTAGGTTGCCCGATGAGCCAAGCAAATGTCCGTGAGCGCCTTTGGTAGAAGACACTCGCACTTGTGCCGCGTGTGTGCCAAAGACGCGATTTATGGCGCGCGCTTCAATACGATCGCCTGTCGGTGTGGAGGTAGCATGTGCATTTACGTAGCTGATGTCCTCCAGTGGAACCTGTGCATCTTGAATTGCTCGCGTCATGGCCAGCATGGCGCCGGTTCCATCTTCGCTGGGCGACGTGATGTGATAGGCGTCGCCAGACAGACCGTACCCAAGCACTTCTGCTAGTATGGGTGCTTGGCGCTGACGTGCGTGTTCCAACTCTTCCAGCACAAGTATGGCCGCTCCTTCACCCATCACAAAACCATCGCGCTTTACGTCAAATGGTCGTGATGCTTTCTCCGGCGTATCATTGCACGTGGTACTGAGTGCGCGCAGCCTACAGAAGCCGGCGATCGACAGTGGGTCAATGCAAGATTCGCCACTTCCTGCCAGCATTGCGTCCGCATCGCCATTGCGTATGAAACGCATTGCGTCACCGATGGCATGTGCGCCCGTAGCACACGCCGTCGAAATCGAGTGGTTTGGGCCGCGCAACCCGTGTCGCATGCTTATGTGGCCACACGCCATGTTAGGTAATAGGCGTGGCACAAAGTATGGGCTCACGCGGTTGTAACCGCGCTGCAGCTGCTGCCATGCGCCGTATACCTCTGTCAAGTCGAACATTCCCATGCCAACACAGACACCGAAACGCTCGCGCTGCTCCGGTGTAAGTGCACACGGCTCCAGTTTAGCCGCGCAGAGTGCCTCCTCCGCTGCCAACACCGCCAATTGAGTGGCCGGGCTCATCAGCTTCAGGTCACTTTTGCTCAGATGCTGGTCCAACGGCAGACTATCTCGTTGCACTTGCGCTGCCACCTGACATGGCAATCCTTTGAATTTTTCATCCAGGCGGGTGATAGCTGCTTCACCGGCTAACAGTCGACGCCATGCTGCCGGTGCATTATTCGCCAGAGGCGATATAGCACCGACACCTGTGACAACAACACGACGTCGCGACGGATGTGCAGCAGTGATGACAGTGCGATGGAGTTGTGTGCCTAACCGGCAATTGTAGCTGCTCCTGGTTAATCCGGCTAAAACCCCCATTCCTTTTGCGTTTGACATTTTCGAAGCATGTTGCGGCGGCCGACCGTCAGGCATCAGCTGTGCGGTCAGCTGTTGCTGGCTCGTGGTTCGAGCCAGTGGCCACCAAATGCTTTCTTAGGAATTTCAATCGCCAATATTAAAATTTGAGCCTTTTTTCACGCGACTCTACACTTTATCACCGATTAACAATTATTAATTGTGAGATTACAATTCTCTATTTGAAATACATGGGTTAACCTTATGTAATTTCGCGTTCAGTATATGTTGTTCCATTTCATCATGGTTCCATTTCGAATGTTTTGTTGGTTTGGGAGGCACTGTTAAGGCCCGTCACCTGTCACCCTGAAAACTGTCAGTTTGACATTGTGCCGTACGCTGTTGTGTAAAAATTTGCTATATTTTCCGGCCTGCATTGAGTTGTGAAAAAGTTAATTTTTACAATTAAAAGTTAGTTGAAATGTACACAGTCCTGCGACAGAGCCGTCTGGTGAGTCCGACCAGACTTTGCCAGTATGCGGCGCATCGAAACGTGGGCTACATTGTGCTGTAAGTTGCGAGAAGATTGGTTGCGTGAGGTTACTAATTATGTTTGTGTGTATTTTGGAATTTCACAAGGGTGCCTGAAATTGGCGAGGATGTACACGCGGCTGATGGGATTGTGAAACCCGACGGCTTGCCGGCATTCACTGACATTACCATTGAGAACTGTTTGGGAGCCATTGGTCAGCAGGCGGGCATGGTGGAGAAAGCCGTGAAGCGCATTGAAGGCGAGATCACGCAACAGTCGGGGCATGTAAAGAACACAGCGCAGGTTTTTCAGGAGCTGGATGCGGTCACTGGGCCACTGGACACGACGTGGGGCATTGCTAAGGCATTGTATCTGGGCAACAGCACCTTGATTCCTTCCAAGTCATACATGAATATACACGAGCGTGCGCGCATTGCCCGCGCTTCGAAATATAACAGCAAACTGCTACACGATGCGTTGGCGCAGAAGAAGGACGAACTGCAGGGCGATGAGGGTCGTCTGCTGCAGCGCTATCTGCTCGAGGGCAAACTGAACGGCTTGACACAGACACAAGACAAGCGGGATGGTCTCAAAGAGATACTGGTGCAGTTGGGCAAGGAGCGCGCAATCTTCAAGAATAAGTCCAATATGGCAATGCATTCGTTTAGTCATCCTGTTAATGACTTTCAGTTAGTACGAGATTTCCCCACCACTCTGCTGGAGGCCATTGCCAAGAACCCTACCAAGCCGACAGAAGGTCCGTGGAAGATAACACTGCAGCCGCAGGTAGTTGAGGGCTTTTTGAAATACTGTCCTGATCGCACGCAGCGGTGGAATGTGTGGCAGGCCAATGTGCGCAAGGCGTCCGGGCAGCTGGAGAAGAGTTTAGAGAACAGCACACACTTGGAAAAGATCAGAGCGTTACGTAAGCGGCAGGCGAATTTGTTAGGTGTGTGTAGCATTTTTGTATCTGGAGTGAGTGAACTTGAAATGAATATTGTTGTTTAATTTGTTTATATTTAAACTGCAGGCTACCCCAACTACGCGGCCATGTCGATGCAGACGAAAATGGTGCAGAGCGTAGATAATTTGAAGCAGATATTTGCAAAGCTGCTGCAGTTTGCTGGCCCAGCGCAGTTTGTGGAAATCGAGCAGCTGCAGAGTTTTGCCGTGGACAGCGGCTTCAAGCAGAAGTTGGACCTGTATGACGTGTCCTACTGGCAGCGAAAGTATCTGCTTAGTCAGCACCAGCTTAATGAAGAAGCCTTACGCGAATACTTTCCACTGCCGCGTGTTCTAAGCGGGCTCTTTGCACTGAGCGAGCAACGATTTAACATAAAAATAGTGGAGCGCAAAGGCGCAGAGGTGTGGCAGCCGGCTGTAAAGTACTACGACGTATTCGACTGTGATGCTGGCGATGCGGCCGCACCACTGGGCGGCTTTTACATTGACTGCTACTCAAAGGAAAATAAGTTCGGCAGTAACAACGGCTGGATGGTCAGCATTCGTAATCGCAATCAATCGGCCAACCTCACGCCGCTCTGTGCGCTTATTTTTAACTTCACTGCACCTGCACACGAAACGCCTTATCTGCTGAATATCGACGATCTGCGCATGGTCTTTAAAACGTTCGGCTCGGCCCTGCAGCACTTGCTGACAAAGGCCCCATACACTGATCTAGCGGGTCTCTCGAACATCGAGTGGGACGCCTCGCAGGTGTCGGGCTACGTACTGAGCAATTTCCTCGATGACGCAAATACGCTGAAAAACATATCCAGCCACTATACGAGCAATGAGTCGATTCCTGATGCGCTTGCCAGCAGTGTGGGTCTGCTAAAGACCAATCTGGCAGGTTATAATCTTTGCAATGAACTGTATCTCGCCGATCTGGACATAGAGCTACATCAGAGCAACGACTTCTGGCTTGACGTCGTGAAGAAACTATGGCCCGTCTATCGCTGTATGCCGCTGGATAAGAAGGACGCACATCCCTGCTCGATGACTGACATTTTCTCGGGTGACTGGGCCGCCGCGCAATTCAGTCAGCTGTACTCGAAGGTGCTTGCAGCCGATATAAGCGCAGCTTTCGCAAACAGTGGAGCCGATTCGGTGGCAGTGGGCAAACGCTTTAAAGAAACATTTCTGGCGCTGGGCGGCTCGGTGCCGACAGCGGAAGTGTTTCGTCGTTTCCGCGGCCGTGATCCCTCTGTGGAAGCGCTGCTCAAGTCGCTAAACATATTAAACCAAACACAAACAACGGGTGATCTGTAGAAGCCTCGTTAACCGCGCCGTAATTAATTTTGTTTGTTGTTTGTTTTAAATTTTCACCGCACTTATCTGGACGCGTGTCGATGTTAGCTTTAGCGCGCACATTCTCGTTGGCTTTGCTGATAAAGCGAACGAACATGACCGGAGAAGGGGCACACCATGTCTCTAGCGATGAGTAACACTACCTGCTGATATACATACGTTACATACTTTGTATTGTGTATAAATTAAATTAAATTATATTATAAACAAAAAAATGCGATATCTGTATTTGATTGGGTGGCTGGTAAACGACGGCATTTGGTTTGATTTTCGTTATCGGCCACGACGCTTCTAGGGGACAAAGTATAAAGTAGCAGGCAAATGACATCATGTCGCTGATAGTTATACTGTAGAAACACTTGTGCTCTGAAGCGACAAAATGTGAAAAGTGACTATACGAGGTTAGCACGCAGCTGAATTCACGGTGCACAGTAGTATGTTTTGCATTCAAAATGTACTTTAGTTATGATAAAAAGGTTGATTATTGTGCACATGTATGTACATACATATGTACGTATAAAGTATGGGTAAACTCCAAGCAATTGGGGGAAAAACTCTCTTTACTTTAATCACAGTGTAATTTAGTACGACCCACTGTGCAGTGGTCTCATTGCAGCAGAACGTTTTTTTGAATATTGAGAAAACTCACAGCTGTTTTGATTTATAGTTTTATATATTTTTAACCATTTAATTGTTGTTTTGTTTCTTTATTTCAATAATACTATAATAATAATAATAATTATATTTTCGTTATAACATTTAACATATTCTGCCTTCATTTGTTTGTTTATTTACATTACAAAAGGAAGAAAACGAAATTGTACAAATTATGAAATAGTATAATAATTGCAATTAAAGAAATAACAAGCCGACATATCGGGCTGTTTCCGTGGCGACACATTTGCATTGCATATGTACTCGATTATCAACGTAAACAATGGATAGTTAATTATAGATAGGTAGTACATTAGCGGATTGTTTTCATTTTTTGTTTTAATTCTATTCGCATTTAGCTAATTACCCATACATACATACGTTCTTACTTGCTTATGTGATTCGTTTAGTTTTAAATATCTGCTCATTTAAAATTCTTCTCAATTAAGATGCTAGCACATTTATAATAATAATATACTTTTATTCCGCTTCCTTATTCTTCTCCTTTTTCTAGAAAATGTAAAAGTGTGAGGTTGTGTGTGTGCATGCGACTCACTTCCTTTGTGTGGTGTATGCGTTTTCTCTGGTGAGTGGTGTCGTGGTGAGTGATTCTGTTTTCCTTACTTTCGCGATTCGTAAAATTGCTAGCTCGCGTATGCGTGTTTTTCTCTATTAGCCCTATGTGGTAAATAGTATTCATCTGCCCGGCTACTCAATACAATATGCAAGCGAAATGGATTTAGAATAGGTCGGGGCACATTGACCAGTCCTGAGAATTTTTGTGCTCCCAGTACGTGCCGTTGTACACATGCACCACGCTGTCGGTGCCCTCCTCCTTCTCGCGCTTGAACCAGATTGGCTGATACGGCGGATATGGACGGCCTTGGTTTGCGGCCGCCTCCGCTTCGGCCTCGCGCTCGCGCCGCTTCTGACGTTGCTTCTCCTCCAGGCGCAACTTCTCGCGGTTGCTTTCGTCCCAGTTGCCATCCTCCATTAAGCGCTGGTCGGGGCGCAGACGCGAGTCGGTCGGCGCCACGCCGTCCTCCGGCTCGTTCAGCTGCGCCGCCAGCAGAGTAAAGTTGTAGTACTTGTCGCTGTCGGACGGCGGCATGCGTCGTGACCAAATCGTCTTGTAGCCGTTCGTTTTGTAAACGGGACTGTCGGCGCTGCCCGATGTAGACAGCACCGGCGCAATCTCAATGGACGAGTCCCAGGTGCCGCGCAGCACCCACTTCACCTCGTTGTTACGGTTCATGATCACGCCCTTCACGCGGCGCTGCTGCTCGCGCGAAAAGTACGAGTAGGCGATGTACTTGAGGTGGCACGTGAGGCCCGAGGCCGCGTTCAGCCCCTTGATCTCCATGTCGCCGTGCTGGTCGACCCACAGCTTGCCGACGATGATGTTGTTGACGGTAGTGGTGACCTTGCGCCAGGTGTACTTGTGGCCGGTAGCATCGAAATTCACGTAGGCGCTGCCCAGCGGTATAACCTACAAATCGGCGGTGGGCGGAAGAGAAGAGGAGAATGAGTGACGAATAGTTACAACAAATAAATAGCGCATCCATTGCGCACCGCTCGTTGCTTGTAGCTCGTGTTCGTGTCTGTTTCGAATTTGATTTTTCGCTTTTGACTCGGCTGCATTTTCGCGACACGCCATTTTAACATTATTGGCAGACTGCAAAACAACAACAAAAGGCCCTGAACCGCCGCGCATTGCGTGATGAAAATGACACCAGATTAAGCAAAATTAATTTCCTTATGTGACCATGTTCTGGCCCTCGATGGCAGAAAAGAACCGGATGGGGCACGGAGTGGCAGTTGGCGCAACACACAATCTGCAATGGCGCCTGCACTGCGTCGTTGTTTGCCAAATTCTATAATTCGTTAACCCAGACGAAATGGGCTGCTTTGTTGCAATTATGTACATATGTATGTATGTATATAGGGAAATGTTGCCCTTGTTATGAGTGAGTGAATGTTTGTAAAAACCAATAGCAGTTGTAATGCCATAAAAAAATAAAGTCATAGCTAATTGCTGAGTTCTCAAAAAGTTAATCGTTTTCAAAATTTAAAACTGCCGCGTTTTAAATTTGTATAAGCAATTAATAAAAAATTTTTCACGAATGCTTATCGACTTTGTGTGCAACTTTTGCCGCGTCATCTGTATGACATAACAAAAGAAAAAACTAAACAAAAAAAGTTCGATTCAATCGCCTTTAGCAACACTCTACCAGATCGGAAGAAGCCAAAAACATTTCTAGTAGGTCGACAGCTTTTGCTTTTTCTTTATTTGTATCTACACTCACCTGCAAGTACTTTCCCCGAAATTTGCTAGTCATGGTGAACTCCTGCCAGCAGGACCACTTCCTGCCCTCGCAATGTATGGCAGCCATCGGCGGATGATGGGACACCTGTTCGGCAATTACTCGCCAACCTAAATCGTCCATGCGATCGCACTCGTATGTCTCGCCCAGTAATGGATTGAACGGCTTGCTGGAGCGATTCGCCGTCGTGGCGTAGCTGGATATAGTGAAGGCCGCTACGTAGGCCAGCTGTTCGCACTCATCGGTGCAGCGCGCCGCTGCGTCTAGTAGCTCAGAGTACTCGTAGTCCTCGGTGAGCCGCTGCAGCATCGAGAGCGGCTCGTTGAAGTTTACAGGCATGGGAATTTTGGACAGCTCCTTGCCAATGCAGTTCTTCATAATGGACCACAGGTTCAGCGGATAATTAGGTTTGTCGGGCACGCGTGTGCGTCGTTGCCGCAGCGGATTTTTGTTAGTTGGGTTTCGTACCGCATCACTATTAACTTTCGCCGTCGGCGTAACACGGTCCACAGTGTCCGGATTCGGATTTGGATTGGGATTCGGATTTGGTTTGGGATTTGGATTCGGATTGGGATTGGGATTAGGATTGCTAATCACCATCACCTGTTGCGGCTGAGAGGGCTTTCTTTCCTCGTTCTCCGAGGAACTGCTGGATTGCACCTGCTCTTCTGACCCTTTGCGCCGCTTTTGCAGCTTCATGATGAAGCCGCCGTCTTCGTTCTGCGGCGAGTCCTCTTCGAATACGCCATTATTCTCCTCAGCGTCGTAAAATTCGTTCTCGTCGTCGGAAGTGACAGTCAACGGCCCAGCAGTCGACTCGTTTGTCAGCACTGCATTCGGCAGGGGCTGCCCCGTCGCCTTGTTGTGCTGCACGACTGTGTGCGCTGCCTGCTCCAGGCGTGTGTGCTGTTTGGCCAGCATCTCGACGATTTCCTCTAATCGCTGTCGTTGCTCGCGTTCGTGCTCGACCATCTTCGACCACTTGTGACCCTGCGTCTCGGCACAGCGCAGATAGTCGGTGCACGCGTTGATCATTGCGTTCGACGTTATGCGAAACAAGGTCGCACGCTCGGTCATCATCTTTGTGCGAACGGCCAGTGTCTCTTCGTCATTCGACTCGAGATCGGCGAGGGCTCGCTGCAGCGCCATGCCATGCTTTGTTATCAGATCGTAGCAGGTGCGCAGGTTTTCTAGACGCTCGGTCAGCTCGCGCACCACTGTGGTGATCTCTTGGCTCGGTACCACGTGTGCCGTCTCTACCTCTTCCTCTTCCTCGGTTTCCATAGTGCGTATGGCTCGTGCCTTAGCGAGCTCCAGTGCCGTTACCCATGACTGCCGCTCCACTTCATGGCCTGCCTTGATGTGGAAGGTCTGCGTGCCGCCGTTCGATATCACGAAAGTGCATGCGTCCACGGTGTGAATGAGTGCACCGTGCAGCGAGATTGTGCCGCGACACGTATGGTTCATCTCGGCTTGGTTGCGGTAGTAGCTGAGGACACCTTTCGATAGCACGAACCAGCGCCGCTGGTAGCCCTTGATGTAGTTGGTCCACTTCAGCAGCCAGCCCTTCATTTCGGGGTCTTTGCTGGGCCCACCGCCGCCACTACCACCCCCGCTATTTCGCTCCGGGGTTGCCTTGCACGCCAAAGCGTCCATCATTGCTGTCCGTCTGCTCTGCTTATTGCGTTTCGCCTCGCACTTTGCTTTTCCTTCTACAAACCGCACTCAATCGACGAAACCACAAGCGAAGCACAATGTGTCAAACACGAAATGTACACACAGTTTGCGAAATAAGAAATCAAGAGGAAAAGCAGAAAAATGAGGAAAATTAGCACAGCATTGAACGCCACGTACAATATTCTTTTTTCATCACAATTTTACCCCGTTCCCGTTGCTAATTCACACGCTCATTTATTGTAAGCGAACTATGCGCTACCGCGTTCCTGTTGTAATTTGCACAAATTTGTAACTTTTCGATACAAAAAGCGAAAAAATCTCGCCAGAGGAAGAGAAAATGATTTTTGACACACTTAGCGATGCGCGAGCGAACTTCGATTGATAGCGCGAAGACGATTGCCTGAAGAGCGGGTACTCGATTACATGCACCAGCCGAGAGCAAAAAACGGAAAGCAAAGTGGACGGTGTGTGCATGTTAAAAATTTACATATCTACAATTAATTTGATATTGCGATTTTTAAATGGAGAGATTCAAATCAAAGTACGCAATCAATCGGGAGGTTGTAGCATGAAGTAATTGTTATGAGGAGCATTATACACGGGTCGTGTAACCGTCAATCGATTGCCGAGTGCTGCAAGTCATCGTTAGGGGAATGACGTCGACTCATGTAAGTTAACGGTATTGCCAACAATCTGTGCGATACAACAATACGAGGGAAATACTCGATATGGTGGATAGTTTTCAGAAATTATTTGATCACTAATTCAAATGGGATATTAAATCAAGCGAATGACTCAAGGTGTATTAATATACCATATCAAATGCGTCGCGTAATGTGTGCAATTTTAGCAGCAATGTAGATTTTGTTGGACATTTTTTAGTATACAAAATGTAAAGTTCCCATAATACAAGGGTTAAATCAATGTAAATTCTGTACATTGTAGCTTTTAGCAAAGTGATTCCTAGACACATTTGAATAAGTTTTCTACTAGTTCGGAAGCTGTCTAAAATATGATCGTTTTGTAATATTCCCAATTGCAATGCTTACACAGTCGGATAGACTCATTAACAAAGAGTTAAGCGACACTGAAGATAAAATTGATAACAATATGATATGTGTAAATACCTTTGCGTGTTTTCCATTGACCCTCCAAATATTTCCTCACAACTTTTGCCATTTCGCTGAGATGGCAGTGTGTATTGTATTGCCGGCACACTGAATACTAATCGTTATTTTCGCTTGCAGTTTATAATATGTAATTACCGTTATCTTAGTGTGCAACCATTTCCCTTTCCACTTGTTCCTAGTGAAGTCGAACGCTTATCGCATTAAAAGCGATTTGGCTTAAGCCAATGGATTTATCAGCTGCCGTTGGTTAATCATAAAAGTAACGGGCCTTATATGTTCGGCTAGTAAATGTGCTTACAAAACTGACTAATTCACGACACTTTAAACATGCGAATGCCCATTAGTTGCTGCACGCTTATCGGTTGACGTCCTCGCAAGAGAATTAACAATCGAACTGCACGAGTTTTTGCACCGAATGAGGCAGTAACGGAGGCAGTTTATCAAGTCCCCGCTGCTACCTCTGTGACTGAACGCCGAATTCATTTAGTCATCGTCATTGGCCATTTGATCAAACAGCAACCAAAACGCACCAAAGTGAAGCAATTGTATTCGTATCAATATCAGCTTTAATATTTTTAAAAACCATTGGTTTCATACAAACATAAAAATAGAAAAAATCTTACAATATTTACAAAATATGTTCTTGCTAATTTAATGTTGTTGTTTCTTATACGCGTTGCTATTTTGTTTCTGTTTTTGCTTTTGCTTTCATCTTCGGCTGCTCCTCAAGTATTTTGCGGATGATGTGGTGGTGTTTGCGGCTGTTGGCTGTTGTGTGGTTTCATTTTCAAAATGCCTTACAATTAAAATACAAATACGATGGTAAAAAGCGCTACGTATAATACGTTCCTTATGCTTAATGCGTTCGTTCATAAATAATTACGATTTAATTATTAAATTACAATTAATAAAAAGAAGCAATGATATTATGTGAGGGTGTGTGTGTGTATGAGTAGAAAGAGGTGCGGCGCAGTGAGTCGCGAGAGACGCGCGCAGGTGAAATAATAAATTGCATCGGTATATTAACTTGAATATTACTAGATGAGAACGGCAGACAAGGTGGCGTTGCACATTCGCCAATTGGCCATAAAAGCAGTTATTTATTATTTAACTTTTCTGGGGGCAGGTATTGGCTGTGGCGAAACTAAAAACACTAAAATCAACGAATAAATTAAAACCAATTTGACGGCATTGTGCAGAGTCGTCGATACTCGTATACGCTTGTGGGGGTTAGCATACGAAAGCGTAACAATGTGTGCATGTGTGAGTGTGGGTGACAACATATGAAGGGGAGGGGCGAAATTGTTTACAATCTTCAATTTTCATAGAACACTTAGGGCGAAACACAAAAAGCTTGAACCAGGCATGGCGGGGGTGGGGGGGGTTCGGATAGTGTGGCGTTGATAAGCGCGCGCAAATTTTCGCTGAGCTGAATCATGAAAATTGCTGCTCGACGGCAAATACACTCGCAGTAGGGAACGTGGGCACGCTGGCGGCAGCGGCAAATATATGTATTCGTACATTTTTCATTTGACTGCACGTCACCAAGACGAATATTAAAATTCTTAAGTGGCAGGTATAGGCGGCAGAAAGCGAGAAAAAGAGCACACAGCGACGGCGCAATTCAAATTGGATGCGAATACCACGAAATGAAACGAAATGCATGGCTTGTCAATTGTGCCAATTTTGAACGACTATTGCGCAAAGCCAGGCAGCGGTCGAGCGCTCAAATGCAAAATTTATGATTGACCCGAATGTCAAACTTGTATGCCAAGTGCTCACAGCAAGAAAAAAAAGATGGATGTACCAGCAGCTGGAAACTTTTTGCGGCTTGTGTAATTTTTGCAGCACTTGTGCCCATTAGGCTACAGGCGTGAGAAATTAATGCGTATTATGGAGGACTGTGCTGGGACACCAATGCTACAATATGCTTTACAAGTAATGGCGGGTGTGGTATACTTTTAGGCTGGCTTTCCATTGACGTAGTTCAATACGTCTGAAACATGACAAAAACAATGCAAATTGTTGGCTACGTTCGCTTACAGTTGGCAAAAGTGCTTTAAAGAAAATCTCTTGAAAGATGAACAAGAACTCATCTGATTGTTTTTGAAGTTCTGCATGTTTTCTAACTTGAGACAACGATCACTAAACTGTCTTATAAGTATATGGTTTAGGCCTGTGGATATCTAATTAAAAGCAACAAGTGACATTTTTGGACATTTGCCTAATTTGTCTAATAAAATCTCAATAAATAATTTCAATGTGACACAGCCTAACACGCTCCAGTTGATATTTGGCTAAAATCCAAATGGTTTAGCTTTGAATTTAAACTTAAAATTGCTCGCAAATATTGTTTTGATCTATTTGAATGCAAATGTGGGCCTGATTTCTGCTCTTTAGTTGAATTTGCTTGAATTTCTGGAATTCCCAGTTGTTCCTTTCACTCATTATTTGCTACAAATTGTTGCACTCTTATATAACTTTTCTTTGATTTTATGTTTTTGATAATAGTATCAGGCCCAGAAAATGCTTTTACATCAACATAGATGGACTTAAGTTTTTTAATGAAATGACACAAAGCACGCATTTCGTCACAAGAGTTCTACTTTGTCCTACAGTCCCACAAGATTATGCAGATATCAACAAGACTGCAAAAAATCTATTCGGCTTTGGGTTGCTGGGTTCTTGAAGACGCATGGGCAGCGCGTTTGTAAGCGAACTAATCATTAGTATTGGATAGCGGGCAAGAAAGTGGGTGTAATACAAGTAGCACGTGTATAATTCGTGAAGGAGGTGGGTCATTGTGTGAGTGCGCGCGTATGTTTGTGAGTGTGTGAGTAGTGAATGGAACAATAACGGCTATATAAACACTAATTAAAAACGGTTTACATAGTATTGTAAGCGGCGGCATTGAAGCTTTGCTTTGATAAACTTAGCCTAGTGAGTGGATGAGTTTTGCCGTGCTGCTGCAGGCGGCGCTGTGGCTGCAGCTGCGGCTGTTGCATTAAAATGCTTTCTGTCATGGGCGTGGGTGCTTTGGAGCTGGTGGTATTACCGTGCACCTGTACAGGGGGAGCAGTTGTTGTAGCAGCAGTGGGTAATGTCGTTTTTGCCGGTGCTGGCGGTGGCCTGCTGTCGCTGAATTCGTGAGGCTTGCCCATTAGCGAGCGTTGGTTGTGTGCATTGTCGTAGTAAGAACGTGGACGTGGCTTGAAGTTGCTGGCGTTTATTGCCAGTGAAGCACTGCTGGCGGCGGCCGTGGCTGTGACGGCAGCTGGTGTGACAGATGCACTGGTGCTGGTGCTGGTGGCGGCGGTGGTAGTGGTGGTCTGGTATTTGTGCACCAAATCTTTCACGTTGCGATCGCAGGGTTCAAATACGCTGGACGAGGAAGATGACGACGAAGAGAAGTTTGAAGTCGAGGTGGACGCGGAAGTCGGGTTGCTTGATGGAGTAATCACTGCAGTCACTGCTGTTACGGCCGTCGGTTGATCGAAGCTGCTGGGCGCACTTGCCGTGGTCGAGGATGGCAAGTTGGTAACAGAGGCGGCTGTGTCTGCAGCTGAAACATTGGCACTGTGATCCACATGCTGCGCCACTGGTGAGGAGGGCAGCGATTGGTGTCCTTTCTTCGCAGCGCTCACTTGCAATTGCAGCGCGCTTCCGGCGCCAGTCCGACTGCCACTGCTGTCACACCCGCCTTGGCCTCGAAGCTCTTCTTGAGTATTTGCACAGTGCCCGATATTCGCTGTTCCTCGGTGCTCATGGCTGTGGTGCCTGCTGGCGGTGCATGGCGCATTATCACTGTCTCCTCAGCTGCAGTCTCGTCGTCGGCGGCATCCTGTGCTGGCATCGTGTTTTTGTTTTCGATGTCCGACATGGTGTACGACTCCGGCGCCGACGCCGAGAATAGCTCGTCCTGAAGCGGCCTGCTGCCGTCGCTGCGACGCATCACTATTGCAACGCGTGGCACCACGCCGCTTACGGCAGAGGGCATGATTTCTTCGCTGTTGCAGCGATAAGGGTACTGCGACCGGGTTGAACCAGCTGCCGATGCGCTGCGGAACAAACTCGAGCTTTTGCTCTTCTGTGGGATGTTGGCAGTTGGCGGCAGCGCAGACTTCCCGGCGCCGCTGGTGTCGCTGGTGATATCTTCTCCGTTTTCCTGGCATAGTTTCTTGAGTGTGGCAGCAGTGCCGCATTCCTCGAGCTTCAGCTTGGTGCGCTTTACAGTGCCCACATGGTGGTAATGAAGAGGCGCACTTCCGCCAACGGTCGCGGCGCGCTGGCTGTGCGGGTGCGGCGGGGTGACGGTGGCGATGGCAGTCTTATTACTCTTATTCAGTTCGTGAATTTGGCCCTCGAAGATGGCGCCGGTGACCATTCCCACGCCGTACTGAAAGGTGTTGCGGTTGGTGTCGTACGAACCCCAGGAACTGTTGCGCATGGGCACGGAGCAGCGATTGTCGCCAGAGCCCCAGGAGGCGTGTCTTGACGGCAGCTCCCGCTGACGCGGTCGCGTGCGTACACAGCCCTCGTACACCGTCGACGTGGCACTCGACGAGGCTGAATCAATACTGCTGTTCGAGCCCAGCTTGCTGTTGGGATGGGCATCCAATATGATGCCACCG